>PVKB01000618.1:132958-305584 GCA_004027205.1 Ctenodactylus gundi
AAAAAAAGAAAAAGAAAAAGAAAAGAAAAAAAAGAAAAAAAGAAAAAGAGCTTGAAACTGAACTGATTAGAATAATAAAAAAAAAAAGCTCAGAAGAGCCTTTCAGAGTTTATGTGGTCACTCTTCAACAGTGCCTGGGAAGAAACTGCCAAAAGAGACAGTTCCGAAGAGGAGAGAAAGGCCACCAACCTCCTGAACAGCTTGGTTGTAGTGGAAGCACTTCTGAGGGTAGAGAGCCACACCTTCAGGAGAGGGAAGCCAAGACAGGTGAGAGAGCTTTGCTGAGGGGTTGGAGGTGAACTTTGCTGAGGGGTTGGAGGTGATCATGACACCTCAGAGGCCACCAGACTGTTAATTCCTCCCTCACTGCAAACTCTCAGAACAGAACTCAGGGATTTTGGCTCTGATACTCTCATACCCATTTAAAGAAACCTCTCAGATAGGCCTTCAAAGCAAAGTCCTTCAACAACAGAAACATGGGAAGAAGACAAGGCAACAGGACACCCACAGAAATGACTGTCACCCCAGAAACTAATGTCATGGGCCCTGAAATAGTGGAACTCAAAGGGAAGGAAGTCAAAAAGCAAATAAATGAGTTGAATAGCCAGTTCAAACAAGATATTCTCAAAGAAATGCAAGCAATGATCACAGGCTTAAAGAGGAACTTACTAAACAAATAGAGGTCCTAAAGGATACAAAGCTTAGCGAGCATATAGAATCCACAATTAAAAAGTTGTCTGAGGTAAATAAGAAAATGCAGGATATGAAGGAACATTTTGACAGGAAAGTGGAAATTTTGAAAAGAAATCTAGCTGAAATTTAGGGTATGAAAAATACATTTGAAAGCAGGGAAAGTCTACTTGAACACAGTGAGGACAGAATTTCAGACCTTGAAGACAATGCTGAGGAAACCAATACCATAATTAGGCACAACTCCACAATTAAAAATGAGCAAAGTAGCTAGATATTCAAAGAGAACCAACCTCAGAATTAGGGACGTGGGAGAAAGAGCAGAAGATAGGATCAAAGGTAAAAAGAATTTATTCACTGAAATCATACAAGAAAAATTCCCAAGCTTAGGAAAAGAAATTAAATTTTAGGTACAAGAAGCTTACAGAATGCCAAACAACCTCAATGAGTAACAAGACTCACCACAACATAGCATAATCAAAACCTCAAAAATGCAACATAAAGAGAGAATATTAAAAGCAGCAAGAGAAAAACAGACATTATTCTACCAAGCCAAATCCATTCGAATTACTAGAGATTTCTTAATGCAAACTTTGAAGGCCAGGAAAGCCTGGAGCAAAATTATTTCAAGCTTTAAAAGACAGCAAGTGTCAACCCAGGTTGCTGTATCCAGCAAAATTATTCCTGAAAATTGAAGGGGAAGTAAAAATTTTTCATGAACAAGAATCCCTGAAATTTGTGACCACTAGCCCAGCAGTGCAGAAAATATTTGAAACTTTGAGAGAGACAGTGAGACAGGAAGCACCAAAGAACATGATGGAAGGAAAAGAAACACGTAAAGAGAAAGTAAGTTGGTATTTGAATTATTTGACTGCTATCTCACTAAAACAGTACCAGCTTTCTCATAAAATCTGTGAAACTTCCCCTATAATTATTATAATAGTGTATTAGTTTGAAGAACATAGTAATTATATTCAGCATGGGGAATTGGTATAAAAATCATTTAAAATATATATGCATGAATTTGTGGATGGATAGGCAGATCAAGTGATCAACCAAACCTGGCAAAATGGTAGTAGTTAATGAAATGTGAGTAAATAATCTATGAAAGTTAAGAAAACTCATTTAATGTAGCATACCACTTATTTGATTTCTATTTAAAGTGGCTTCCACACATTAATTGCAACACAGTTTAGGTTTTAGTTAGGAAAACCGTATTCATTTATGCTTTTAGATTATTAACTAGTATTATTTTTTTCCCACAGAGAGCTCTTCAGATGTTAATCCTCCCAGCCTCGCCCCTTTTTGTTGGTTCTGGGACTGAATACAAGGCCTCTGTATGGTGTTTCATCAGTACCTCTTGTTTTACTTTTATTTTGAGAAAGGTTCTTGCTAAATTGTTTAGGCTGAGCTCAAACTTGCAAGCCTCCTGCCTCAGCCTCCTAGAACACTAAAATGACAGGTGTGCCCCACCACACATCGTTTATCATTTATTTTAGATAGAAGGATGGCATGTCTTTCTTTGCACATAGCCAGATGGATTTAGAGTCTCTGGATATGAAGAGCAGAGGTTGGGGTTGTCCACAGGAGCTGGCAGGAAAGGCAGTCCCCTAGTGGGGGCTCTCAGTCCCAGACCAAGCTGGCAGTGCTGGTCTGGACACCATGGCAGAAGGAATGCGAAACATTTCCATGAGCTGCTTCCCAAAGGTGGTCATCATCAAATCAAAGCGGCTCTTGGTTTGTACACATCAGCTTGGGAAGCTGGCAAGGTGCCTTTTGAGATTTCTTTCTCTCTCCTTGACGCCCATCTTGTGATTTCATCAGAATGCACCGGCAACCGCAGCAGTGGTGACCTAAGCTTCCTAAGGACGACTCTTTCCAGAGTACCTTGCGTCTTCTGACCTTATCTGACTGACGAGGCCACACATTGGCTAATACTGCAAAGTCAGCCATCTGTCAGGCTGGCTGGCTGCCCTTGTGGTGTTGTGCTTCGATGTCTGGGCTCAGAGCCTTCGTCTTTCTTTCATTTGGCCTTGTCATTTATGGTCATAGCTTGTCATTTGTGTTCACAAAACCAGGTTGAGGTTGTGTCATGTTATTGTAAGAAATAAAAGGAGATGATAGTATCACAAGGCATATGTTTAAGATTTTCTGTGAGTGTAAATTTCTCTGTATTAGGATTTCTTATTAGGTAGCATAGCTCACATGACACCATTTCATCATCTGGCTCCTCCTGGAGGTTATTGTATTTCTATCTCCCAAACTAGACTACAGATTTTCTAAAAGCAGAAATCATGGCTCACTCATTTTTGATTCTGAATACCTATAAAAGCTAATAGCAGAGAGAAGCTTAGTAAATATTTGCGGTTTCAGGGAAAACACAACAGCAGCAAAAATACTGACGTGGAAACAGAATCACGTTGTGAATTTCCCCTACCACCCTCCTGAGATCCCAGGATCTTTTAAAAAATGCTGATTTGCAGTTTGAAGCTGTTTAAGTGAAAAATACAAGCAACAGCAGCAAAAAGACATGAAGCAGGCACTTTTGGGTATGATAATTACACGTAAGGTTTGTTTTTATTATAGTTCTTCAGATTTAATCATGCTCTTGATTCTATGAAATGTCATGGAATCACAGGATTGAGATAGTCTCAAAAGGTCTTTAAGTCTCTCTCTAAGGAACCATGAGTTTAAACTTTCTGCAAATGTTTGCTCATCCAATAGCTTTCTTTTCAAATACCCAAGAAAGGAAGGACACACAGAGGTGCAAACAGATACCTTAATAAATATGTTAGTTGAGCCTTTTTTTTTGGTTATGTCTTAATCATTGGACATATCCATTTTCTTCTTGTTGCTGTTGGGAATTTTCTCTCACCTGTCTTTTTCCTCTCAGAAAAGCTTTAAGTTTCTCACCTTTTTATTAGGCTGAAGCACCTGAGCAACTAATTATTTCTTGGCCATGTACCTGAGGAGTGGGTGAGTCTCAAACCTAATTAGTAGTTAATCAAAACAGTAAGTCCTAGACCAATGTCATGCTAATAGAGATTCAGGTGAAAGAGATTTTCTATCTTTTCTTTACATTTTCTTGTACTGTTGTAAATAAACAACTCCATTCCTTGTTTCCTTCACCATGGTCCTTACTTTCCAGAAATATAACATAAAACTTGTTTTCACCCTTGTTGGGTCTCTGTTTAGGTCAACATCTATCGTCTAGGTTCAGACCCAGAGCTGATTACAGGGTCTATAGGAGACCAGGCCACTCCCGATAGTAGCATTCATGGATTGTTGGCACTGCTGGTGACTCAGTTCCTGGAGTTTGCCCTGGTACCATTTACAATGCAAGCTATGCTTTGTCATTGTTATTACTATTGTCACTATCAATATTTTTAAGTTGTCCTTTTGCTTCCATGAAATTTCTAGGTTTTTCCAACTTACTCATTTTGTGAACCTGTGGATATCCTGTTTATTCTTCAAGGCCAAAAGATTTTATAGGTTAAAATAGTGTATGTGGTGGTTTTCTGAGTGAACTGACATATAGACTTTGTCATTCTAATCATTAAAATGGGCTCCCTGTATGCTAAGTTGAGGAAGATGTTTGGCAACTGTGATGATGGAAGAGCCCTGCAGAGCGCTGAGGGGGGAACACGAGAGGGAATGTTTAGATGACAGGAGATAAGGAGGACTTGGCAGGAGGAGGGATAAGCTATATGATGCCCTGAAGTCACAAGAGGAGAAAGCAGGCGGGAAGGATGGGACAGAAGAAAAAGAAAATGCCAGGAGAAAAGAATAGCATTGTAAAGGCCCACAGGTGATGAAGGATGTGGACATATTCAAGCAAACTCGCGTTAGCTCGGCGAGGCTTATGCACACAGGACTGTGAGTGAAGGAAGACGATGAGACAGCGTACAGACTTCGTCATGCTGGGACTTGTAAGTCATAACAAGAAGGCTGCCGGTGACGAAGAACTATTTAAAGTTTTTACAAAAGAAAATGAATCAGTAGTGGTATTGTTGAGGTAAATCTCCTTTTGCCACTGGAGTAGTGAGGGGGTTCTCAGGGCCACAGATTCTTGTATGGTTATGAATTGGGCAGACAGAATCCAAAAATAATGCAGGCAACAATTTATTGAACTAAACAAAAGAGAAAAGAAAAGCCCTTGGCAAAGAAGCCAAGAGAAAACCAAAGCAGTTCTCCGTTAGAGAAAGAGAAGAAAAAGAAACAGAAGAACTTCTGACTGAGAAACCAGGAGGAAACTTAAGCCGGTTGCAGTTAAGGAAAAAGTTGGGGCGGGGCAGCCAGAAGGGGTCCGGAGAGGGTATCTGTCAGTGAGGGTCTGAGAACTCCCTGAATAGACTCAGAACAAAGGGAGGGCTGGAGAAATGAGACGGCTCCCGACGATTGGCTCCTTCATGAGCTTATATAATCAGAAAAACCTGAGACTTCCTCGGGAAGCCCTGACTTCCTCAAGGTAGTGGGAGTGAAGCTACTTTGCTAACTTCCTGTTAGCCAGTTGGTCTGAGCAAAGTGAGAAACAACCTCAAATGAAAAACAGCCTTGGGGGGGGGGCGGGGGGGGGGACGTACTCACTAGGTACCCGATTTTGCAGGCTTTCCATCCCTGAACTGACTCGTCCCTACCAGTATTTTAGAAGGTCTAGTCTCTTCCGGTGTGAAAAGAGGAAGTGGGACTTGGGTGGCTAACTGTAGCAATAATCCAACAGAGATGATGGAGCCCTGAAATAAGAGAGGAGAAAAAAAAAATGGATGAATTAAAAATATAAACAAGGTAAAATGGATAAATGAGGTGGAAATATGCTACCACTGCCCTGAAATTTGCAATTAAAATTGTGCAACAAGACTTAACACTAGAAGTAGAACTGGAGACAGAAAGAAGCAAGCCTCTAGAGGAAGCGCACAGAGGAGCAGAGGTCCTTGGATTTTCTGATCAACAGTTTGCTTTTGAATGAGCACCATTTAGCAGTGGAGAGACTGGCATGATGGGGCATGAAATTCGTGCTTTTTAGGTGTCCTGGGAGGGTTCAGCTTTCCTGTAGGAGTTGAGCTACCAGCCAGAGTGACTTGTCAATCTCAGCACTAGCCAGAATATGCCGGAATTGGCTTGAACCACGGACTATTGAGAAACATGTAAACTTTTGTCTCTAAAGGTTCTGAAATAAGCTAGAATTGTAAAATTTGCATACCCTCTGTATCTAAACCTAAGAAAATGGATCCTGTATTCTATCTCACATGCAGCTTATCCAGTCATGTTCCAAACAGTGACTTATCAATGAATGACATCCAACAGCAGAAATCCTTGGGTGAGACAGCCTGCACTTGCTTTAGGCGAGAAGAGTCTGACCTGTTACTGTCACCAGGCATCAATTATTCTAAACAATGCTAATCTTTTAGAACACTTTTACCTGTGGGGTGGCATCCCTTCTATTTGTCACTGTTATGAGACGTTCTACAAGGACATCAAATGACATCATGAAATCCTCCAAAATGGCATAAAGACCCTGCAATAAAGAGAAGTGTGCGACACAGAGGTGCCCTACACTTGGGTAAATGTCACCACTTCATTAAGTTCCCAGAGAGAAAAGAAGCCTGAAGATTTAATCCCCCCACAAGGTAAACCTAAAAGGCATCAGGGTTCTAGAAAATTAAATTCCCTTCGTTATTTAAAATTTTCTACTCTGGTGAATTAAAAATATATAGAAATGAAAGTGTCTTTCTCAATCTCCTCTTCTGTTCAGTTTGAGGGTAGGTCTGGCTCCTTTGGCATCTGCAGTTTAGTATGCCTCTTTTTGGCCAGCGTGTGGGTTCCTCAGAGACTCCAGATTTGTTTTGGATCAACAACTTGGTACTCAATATGCTACATGCACTTGTCAGTCCTGGCCACATTTGCAAAATTGCAAGAAGGAAAACAATTCCCAGGCCCTAAAGCAGTTATCATAGGAATATGTATTTCCCTAGAACTCATATTTTATGTTACCAAAGACTCTCAGGTTTCTCAGTGGAAAGCAGAAAGCAAAAGCCTTCTTTGTTTTAGCTTCCCTGAGACCCAGGAGGTTGATGTCTGAGCCTGCAGAACCCATTCAACAATGCACACTGTGAGCCAAAGCTGAGGAAGGAGAAATTTTGGTTGTTAAAACAATTAAAACTTGTTCTCCCACAATTTTGGAGGCAGAAGTCTGACATCGGCTTCCCTGAGATGAAAATCAAGGTTTTAGCAGGGCCACATTCTCTTGAGGGGCTCTAGGGAAGCTGCCTTTTCCAGCTGCTGAGGGCTACTGTGATGCCTGGCCTCATGGCCATGCCACTGCAAATTCTGTTTCAGTGGACATACTGACTTTTTCTTTGCATCTGCAAAGACTTTTTACAAATAAGGTAACGTATACTGGTTCTAGGGATTAGATTTCACCTATACCTCTGGGGGCAATTTTTTCAGCCCACTCCAAGTTTTGCGGCCATTTTAAGAAATAAAGAAAGTAGCATCAATGAATATTTTCTTGTACTTTATATTCTAGACAGTTGAACTAATTACATTTTTTCTTTTCTTCCTCATCTATTTCTACTTGACACTTATTATGGTTACCTTTACCACTTACAGAACATGGATCTGAACATGGAATCAGAACAAAACCAGAAAAGAATGGACATCATTCAAGAGATCAAGAGATCTTGACATTGGGATGCAAACAACAAATTAGAACGAGGCTTTGGTTTGTGTCTTCATTACTTTCGCATTGTTGGGACACAATACTTGACATCCACAGCTTATGGGAGGAAAGATTTATTTCTGCTCACAGTGCAGTTTATTTCTGCGGGCAGTGGCAAGAGGAATCTGGCAGAGAACAGCTGGTAGCAGCACAGGAGAGATCAGGGCCTTGGGAAGAAGCCAAGACGAGAGCATGTAACCTTTCTGGTCACACACTCAATCAAGTGCCACACACCCAGTACCTTGCTCCTTCTGAGCAGACCCCACCTTCTAACAGCACATGCAAATCCGTAGATTATCCACAACATTCAAATACATGAGGCTTTTGGGCAACAGTCTAGATTCTCACCATAACAGTTTGAATACTTTAAAAATATTGGAACAAAAAGATGGACACATTTTCATTCACCCAAGGGATTTGTTAGCTGTGCTATGTTATATAAGAATATTCTTTTAGATTACTAAGTACAAGGCAGGCATTGTGGGGCACACTTGTAATCTTAGCATCTAGGAGGCTGGTACAAGAGTTAAAGGCCAACCTGGGCTACATAATGAGATTCTGCTCCAAAACCAGAAGTGTAAGTATACAAGAATGTGAATAATGACATAGAACAGATCAAGGAATGGTTTCTGTTGGGCGTTTCCATCCTTCATAGCCCTTTGTAACCATGCTTCCTAACGGTTAACCTGTGCTGAGGGAATTCTCTACCTTAGAAGGCAGAGCTGATATCAATGTGGAACTGAGCCTGCTTCTATGGCTTAGTCAGCATCTCCAAAGTTCTCATTAGTGACAGGAGGACTGTGAGATGCCACACAGATGCACCCTGGCAAGTGTGGAGGTGGCGATGAAGCCCTGCACAGCTTCCACGGATAGGTAGGAAGACTGCATCCTGTGTCTGGTGTTGGTGGCACTGGTGATGAAAGATGCAAGCACTATGCTCAGCAATGTGACTGTAGCATTTTACAGAACCAGTTCTGTAAGATATTTAGGGTGTTCTTATCCATTTCAGCCACTGTTTCTTTTTTTTCATCTCATGAACATTGTGTAAGCTACATCAAATATTTTATATCTTCTTTCTGCTTAGTTAGGCAAAGTTTACATGTTATCATTGCAATAAAGTACATCAACTAATACAAATTAATTTTGTTAATAAAATATAAATAAGAAGGTGAAGGATATCACACAGAAAATAGAACTAAAAGAAGAGGCAAAATGTTGGAGAAAGACAAAAAGAGAATTGGACCCCAAACCAGGAGTACTAATATTCAGCCAAGAAGAATTCCACAGGCAACAGAAAAAACAAGGAGGAAAAACATCATCAAAGAAATAAAGTATGATTTCCCTCTATTGAAGGATGAGTTTTCTAAATTGAAATGGCCTACAATTTCCCAGATCAACAAATGCGGAAAAGGACCACACCCATGTTTTAATATCTTGAAATTTAATTTAATATCTTGAAAGCAGAGGTAAAGAGAAAAATAGGTCAAAGAAACAGGAAATTCTAATAGCTAGAATAGGATTTCAGAAGACAGTGGAGAAATTCTAAGCAAAGTAATTTAAGTTTCTATACATATCAACATATTCATCAGGATGCATAAGAAGTTTATGTATTTTTTTTCCTCAGGAAGTGACTACAGAACATGGGTTTAGTGACCTGACAGGGTAAAACAAGAAATAAAAAGATGCACAACATCCAGGAAACAGAGGACCCAATACTAGAGAGAAGCTAAGGGAAATTTTAGAATAAACAGCTGACAATCAGGGCTGGCAAGCTACCAGAATTGGTTGGAGATAGAAGAATGGCTTTGTCCTCAAGGAAAAGAAAGCAACTGAGTTAAATGGTTAGCTGGGATCGGAGTCGGATGGTGAGAATAAGTCCACATCAAACAGATGGAGCATCTGCAAAACCTAGAATGGGCACAGAGAAAACCAAACGAAGACAAATAAACACTGACTTTTCGAAGAAGAAAATCTTTTTGGAAAAAACAAAAAGTTGTATGTCAATGGAAATTTAACTGTAATAAACTATTTGACTTCGACGTAAATATTTTCCTAACTAAAAATGTAAACACAATTGATTCAGTGAAAAAAATCATGACACTGGAGGTGACACGGAGAAGAAAAGTGGTGGAAGGTTGTGAACATAAGTCACTAGGTAACATAACACAGGTAAATCAAGAAGTAAGCACTTCATTCTATTATTTAGACAACTGAGGCAGCATACCAGAAGACACAGCTAACTATGTGGCAATAGCTGTGTGAGTTTTCAGAGGGGACACTGCAGATGGAAACTTTAAGTCTTTTACCAGTGTATTATCCAATTCCTACAAAAAATTATAAATGGATTTGTACCATAAACATTGTTCAGCTAAAGGAAACAACCATATGCGTTTTGCTTGAGAGAGACAAAAATCTGACTTACCTATTTCAGTGTACAGTACTCCTCCAGCCTCAGTTTCCTTTTTCCATGTTTTTCCATGTCTTTTGCCTCCCTCCAGTCAATTAGGATCTTTTCTTGTTCTAGGTAAATGCAAGTCTCAGCTGACTGACAGTGAAAAATGAAGATTTTTTTTTTTTTTTTTTGCTTTGGAGCTTCCCAGTGTTGGTGTCATCGTAAAGAATCATTCAAAAAATCATTTTGACACATTTTCCTGTGTGTTTTTCACTTTATGAATATCTGCACTCATTTTTTAAATATCTCTGTTGTGTTCTCTAATTTCTTGTATGACCTTCATTACCTTCTGGATTATTTCTTCTTTGGTCTCCTCCATTTGCTTTTCAAGGCTTGCTTTTAGCTTAGCTATGTCTTGGTGTGGCTCATGCGCTGTTTTATTTTCTGCTTTAACTCAGTTTATTTCTGGGCCCAAAAGTTACCATCATTTTTGCCCTTTTCATTTTTGGATTCTGCAATTTCAGTATCCCTGGTACCACCTTGTGGGGTGTCAGGTTTTTTGGTATGAGATTTATTACCACGTTTCTCCATGGTTCAGCTACCTCTGGCTGTCTCTAGGGCGCAGGAAAGAAGGGTTTGGTGAAGGCCTAGTCCTGAATGCCTCTGGAATCCTCTGGCCCAAGGGACAGAAAGGGCGATGGAATTCCCGGTCTTAGATGCCTCTGGCAGCCTCTGGGGCTCAGGATTGGCAGGGTGACATAATTCCCTGGAAGCCTCTGGCTCAGGCAATGGACTTCCCAGACCTAGATGCCTCTGGGGTGCAAGACAGTGGTGAACAGGAAGCCTCTGGCACGTGCTGGAGGAACGGGGGTGACTCAGCACACCTCTCCGTCTGTCCTGGCTTCCCTCGCCCAGAGCAGGGCTCTCCACCCTCGGAGCAGAGGTGCCCCAGGGCCGTTCAGGGGATCAGCAGCCTTTTCCCCCTCTTTTCTCCACTCTGCTGCTTGTGCCAGTTTCTTTCTAGGCACTAGGGGTGACCCCAAAGCCCTGACGTGCTCTTCTGAGCTTTCTTTTACTCTCAAGGGTTCAGTCTTGGGCTTTTTTTCCCCTTCTTTTTAAAATGGCTCCTGCTGACGTCACTGCCTGCGATGGCTGTTGAGCCCGGTTTCTGATCTGGGATCCCGGGGCCTTTTTTAGGGGCAGTGCACGCTGCGTTTGTAGTACACACTACCCGCGGGTTGGTGTTTCGGAGGCTGGATCACCAGCTGCCGATAATTCCCATTTCTCCGGATCCATGCTTACCTCAGGCTGAGCTCTGGCTCTGGACTTGCCTCCGTCTGTGGTCTGTGGACGCCCGCAGCTCGGGGCCGCGCCGAGTCAGCGGCTTTTTTCCTCCTCTTCCAATGGGACTTCAGGATTTCTGACCCGCCCGCAGCCTCCTCTCCGTGGTTGTGTGCTCCGTCCTCTCCCAGTTCCGTCAGATGTTCAGGTCGCTGCGAGCTTTCCTCAGTCCGCAGCTGCGGCCGGCTCCAGCCGTTTGCACCCCGCCTGCGGCGGCTTCCTGGGATTTTTTTTTCCTCTGCTTTCCATCTTTCTTCAGAATTTCTGACCTTCCTCTGGCCTCCAGTTGTTGGAGATGCTCCTCTCTTTCCTAGCTACACTGAACACACACTTTTTAAGTGGGTTGATGAGGAGACATTGTGCAGTGCTGTTACTCAGCTGCCATCTTGACCGGAAGTCTTTTGTCTTGACCGGAAGTCTCTTGACCGGAAGTCTCTCGTCTTGACACATTTTCTTTTCTTTTCTTTTCTTTTTTGAGACAGAGTCTTATTCTGGAGTGCAGGCTGGTTCTGAGCTCACTATGTAGCCCAGGCTGGCCTTGATCTCACAGCAGTCCCCCGAGTGCTAGGATTACAGGCATGTGCCACCAGGCCCAGCTTATGTGGTGCTGGGGAATCGAACTCAGGTACTCAGAGCTTTCTAAGCAAGTGCTTTAACCTCTGCGCTATTCTTACAGCCCCTTGTCTTGACACATTTTAAGTAGGATGTTACTTATTAATTATATTACCTAACCTGAAATCATGCCAAGGACTATTGAAATAAAAGCTAATGCACCTTCATCTTCATAAGTTACATATTATAGAAAGTTTGTTACTTACTAGTTCTGATGTAGGTATTTTATGTATTTAATCTAATTTATTCTTCACAAAAACATATGAAGTAAGATTATCATCACTTATTTTTCTTTTTATCACTGCTTTAATGATATTGAAATTTGATGGAATACATTGATGTGGTCCTTATTGCATTTGTTGTTCTGGGAAATTGTTCATGGAAACTGATGCCTAACATTGTCCGTGGCTATGGTGGGGAGACTGCCTCTTCTTTTTTTTTTTTTTCCTGATATGCAGTCATTCGAGATAATGCATTCAAAAGACTGGTGCACTTGAGAAAGTGGAGATGCTGTAGGATCATCAGCCAGCAGAAGTACTTTACAAGTAGGATGTTCACGATGGCTGTTTGTGTTCACGAAACCTTTTCCTGCAACATTAAAACATTAAGTGGGTCAGGGAATCAGGGCACAAAGAAGGCTCCTTCCTGAAAAATCTATGCTGGGCTCAAACTGGGACACAGACTCATTTATATTATGGTAGAATACCTGCTAACTGCTGCAAAACCTTGTCCTCTGTACCCACAGGAGACACAGTCATTTCTCACGATACTCTCTGAGTCTGGACATGGATTTAGGATTTTTTATTTTTAAGTATTTTTTTTTCAGTGTAGGACTTGAAACAGCAGCTCCTCATCCAGTGGAGTTGGCCCTCCATGTGAAATCCATCTTCTATAGTCTATGAAGTCTTTACTAAACATAATCCTTGTTTCTAAACACTAACATTCCAGTGAGATTTGCTTCACCCTGCTCCCAGATTCCCATATCAATTACAAAGTGCTTGCACATACATCACTTTATTAGTATTACATTTGACATTGTTTTTATTTTTTCAACATAACAATTCTCATTTATTAAATAGTAATTACATGTCAGGCACTCTAAAAAATAACACACAAGCTTAAATCTTTCAGGGTGGGCAGGGTTATACCCATTGTTTGATGTGAAAATAAGCCCAGGGAGGTGAGCAGATCACCATTTAGGAAATGTCTAAACTTGAACTAGAATCTGCATTTCTTGCAGCTCAAGTTCCCATTTTGTTTCAAATACTTTTCAAACGCTGCAGGTGGCTGTAGGTTTAGAACCATCGGACTATGTTCCTGTCCTTCAGTCAGATGCCAGGAGAAACGTTTTCATTAGAAATTTGACTCTTCCCTACACTTACAACCCCTTTTCACTTGCAACATCAATTTCTTTTCTCTTCTTGAAGCTTGCCTATGTCTCCATTTGTAGCCAACTACATATTTAATAGTTGGGGAAGCACAAATATCTTTCCTATGAGACCCAGTCCTCCACCTTTTGGAGAGATATTATGTGTGTGTATCTGGAAAATAAATTTCCAGTGATGATTGTGCTGACTGTAGCTGACTATAACTAAAGGGTACATAGATGTCTAACCTTATATTAGCAAAGAATCAAGGTGAATAAACACACAGACAGCCTTCCTTCAATTTTCTGGATTGCATCTTTGCCATATTATATCTGAAGCATTTCAATTCATACTTAAAAGGTATATTTTAAAATGGAAACATGGTTATTATATCTAATTTTCTGTCTCTCTCACCTCTGGGTCTTCTAGTAAAGTTAGATTTCAGGAACTTACTTCCATTGAAAGTTTAATTCCCGAATTCTTTTTCCCCCCTTTCTTATTTTTGTGCAGGTAGAACCTATCATAATATATTACAGTTGTTTTATTTTCCTTTAAAATAAAAATCTCTTTCTAAAATAGGCACCAAAGTATTAGAAACAGTTATCTTGGGATGGAGGTATGGGAATTATTGTCCCTTTTTTCTTGTGCTTTTCTATATTTTGTCATCAGAAAGTTACATAAGATATATTTATTTCAGTCATCTCTCCAAAACAAGGCTTTTAGAAATGGAGATTAATATCTCCCCTGAAACATACATGTCATGCTATATATAATTTATAATATTTTTATATTAAGCAAACACAGACATAAAATAGAAAGCAAAAATCAGAAGAATTTTGAGTAAAAATCATGTATGTTCAAAGACATCAATATTTGCAAATCTGAATTGAACTCCACCTGTACCTGCTCTGTCTGCAGGACAGTGTGGAGGGAAGTTCTGAGAAGCACTGAATAGAACAGAAGTGCTCAAGCTGTATCTCACTGTAATGTCCTGAAGAGAATTTCTGTAATGAAGGAAGGGTGGAATGGTGAGCTCTGAGATTCTCTTCTAGTCTAAGCCTTTTCTAAAGGCCTTATTAGACCAGGAGTGACCTTAAAACTAAACCAAGGGAGAACCCAAGACTTCCGTTTTTGTGTTAGCTCTATGCCAAGCCAGCTCACCTGTACTCCCTGGCATCTACTTACACAAGAACGTTTCTTTTCTTCCATACAGGATCAGGTCATAAACTAAATGATGCTCTTCATGGGCAAAATACCCCTTTTCCTTTTCTTTTGCTGTAAGACACTCAATAGGCTTCCGGGATGCCCAAGACACAGATCACCTCCACAGCTGATCATTACAGAGCTCACACCTTATGTTTAAATTTCATATTCTTAGCTCAATTTTTTTTTTGAGGGGGAAAGGCTTCATGCCATGACCCATTTTATATTGCTGGAGTGCAGAAAAGCAAAAGTGCTCGCTATGGATTTCCTACATTCTCCTGTGGGTTCCAGGACCCTGAAGGCCTCACAGGGCTTCTCACGGAGCTGTGCTCATGGCTCTGATTTACTTCAGGAAAAGAATGCAGAGAAAGATCAGTGAAGGAAAAAGACGCATAGAGCGAAGTCCGCAGGAAGCTAGGCTCAAGTTCCTAAGAGTCCTTTTCCAGTGTAGTGGCACCGACTGTCCTTCAGTCCCCGACCGTATGCTGTTACAACACAAGGAAACCCTTACGCTCCACGAAAGTCCTTAGAGATGCCCTGCGGCTGGGGTTATTTTTTTTTTAGATTCTGGTGACATTTTTCCTCTGCCTGGCACGTATCCAAATCCCAGGCTCCCAAAGGAAGTCAAGTGTTCAGCACACACTGCATTGTCTGCACAAACTGTTCGGCACAATGAGTCCTTCTTATCAGTTGATGGTGGGAACTTTCTGAAATCTGTGTTTCCAAAAGTCAGCTAAAGGCCTGTTTTGTAAGCAGGGCTTTCTAAGGATGACATTTCAGGCCTGCTGTTACCTCTTTTCAGCAATGATCCTTTAGGCATTTCCTGAAAAAGGAATCTAGCCTTGCCAGCAGAAAAAGGGCCTCTAATTCTTTTTTGTTTGTTTTTGAAATAGTTTCTAGAGAAATCCTAACCCTCCCTTCTTCTCAAGACTGGGAAGAACAGGAAGAATAACAGGAGATAGCAGTAGGAAGATTTTTTTAAATCCCTGAAATAGGGTCAAATAAGGAAAGGCTTGCCCAGAAAGTAGACATAAAAGAGTTCCCTAACCACAGCCCAACATCTGCCTTAAGTATGTGTTGGAGCAGAAAAATACACGTGGGAGAGCCCCGCTAAGCACTTAGAGGCATCCTCCTGGCGTGCGGACAGGGCTAAGTGCTGACTACAGGGTTAATATACAGTCATCACACTAAACAATGTTTACTTACCAGGATCCTATTGTGTCTGACTGGTACAGATCCTTGGTGTTTTCCCCCTTCCCTTCCTGACTGCGTATGTGTGTCAGTCCTTTCATTTGCTTCCTTCATGGCTCTGGGTCCCTGGCCTATCTTTGAAGGCACTGTGACTATTTCTAGGAAGTTGTCACAATGTCCTTCCTCTATTAGTTATTAGTGCTGCTTGGTAAAATGTGACTCTGCTGGTTATTCAGTAAGCCAGTGGTGGTGGAAGGGAGAAAATTTGATGGGACATCAGCTCTGAAACGCTAAGTAGGTTGAATCAGGCGAAGAATGGCAAGTAGGGGGCCATTGCCTCACCCAGCCTCCTAATAGGTTGGCACACAGACAACGTGGTGGTCTTTCTCGTTGTGTCCAACAGCATTCTGGGAGATTTTGCAATTCCTTAAAATTGTGTAGGGGAAGAGGCACGAACATAGCTCAGAGGGCAAGTGCCTACTAACTTTGTAGGAAGCTCTGGATTTAAGTGCCAAAGCTACCAAAAAAAAAAAAAAAAAAGGATATCCATGAATGCCTACATGTTTCTGAAATATGTCTTTTTTTAAGGTCCTTCTTGTATTTATGAAACATGTAACTATTTTATTCCTATAAAATTCATTAATCCAATGAATCAACTAATGACTGGTAATCATTAGTTAATCAAGTGACAGTTAATAAAATGATGGTTCAGCACTGTGTTTATTAATTGGTACTGTGGGATATATGATATTTCAGGTAAAAATACAGGCAAATATATATTTTGATAATTTGGTAATGAAGATAACTAGCAAACATATGAAACTCATTTAGGAAAGTGAAATAAAGTTTACATTTACATTATATTTATTTTCTTTCCCATTTTATTAATGTGTATATATATGCAATACATACATATTCTTTTCAGAATTTCTACTTCTCTATCAAAATGTTCCTTCATGTCTTGCATTTTTAAATTTACCTCAGCTGACTTTTTGTTTGTGGCTCCTATATGCTCAGTAAGCTTTGTATCCACTGGGACCACTATTTGTTTAATCCCTCTTCGCTTGCATTTCTTTGAGAATATCTTATTTGAACTGGCTGATTGACTCATTTATTTGCATTTTTGACTACCTTCCCTTTGAGTTCCAGTATTTCAGGGCCCATGACACTAGTTTCTGGGGTCTTTGGCATTCCTGTGGGGTGGGTGTCCTGTTGCCCTGTCTTCTTCCTATGTTTCTGTTGTTGAGGGACTTCACTTTAAAGGCCTGGCCGAGAGGTTTCATTGAACAAGTGTAATGAATGGTGTGTGATGGGGAGCTGAAATCCCTCTGAGTTATGCGCCGGGAGAAAGCACTGAGGAAGGACCTAATAGACCAATGGCCTCTTTGGTGTCATGAGCCCACCCAGTCCCTTCAGTAAAGCTCTCCCACCTCTCCTGGATTCCCTCTGCCAGGGTGGGCTCTTCACCCTCGGAGATGCCCCCACTACCACCCAAACTGTTCAGGGCACCAGCAGCCTTTTTCTCCTCTCCACAACTGTCTCCCATGCCAGTTTCTTTCCATGCACTGTTTAAGAGTGCCCCCCAAACCCTGATGTGCTCTTTTGCTTTTTACTCTAAACAGTTCAGCCTTGGGCTCTCTCTCTCTCTCTTTTCTTAAATAGCGCCTGCTTACGTCACTGCCTGTTATGGCTGCTGAGGGCTGCTTCTCGCTTAAGTTCTAGGAGGACTTTTCTAGAAGTTCTCATTGCATTTGCAGTCTGTACTACCTGCAGGCTTGTTTTTGGAGGCTGGAGCTCCCAGCTGCTGTCAACTCCCACTTCTCCTGTATCCACACTTACCTCAGTCAGAGTTTCCAGGATCTGTGCTTTCCCTCCTCTGTGGAGGTCGGCAGCTGAGGGCCAATCTCAGTCGGCCTGGGGCTGCTTTCTGGGCTGCTGTTTTTCTTCACCTCTGACGTGCCTTCAGGATTTCTGACCTTCCTGTAGCCTTTGAATTGTTGGGATGCTCCTTCCTTTCCTAGCTAAGCTGAACATGAAGTTTTAAATTATAACTTTAACTTTTAAAGTGAATCCACAAAGACTCATTGTGTAGCTCTGTTACTTGGTTGCCATCTTGACCAGAAGTCCTCCTACTCTCTATTTAGGAGGAAAGGAACCAAATTATAGGACATTTAGTAAACATGGTTCCTATGTGGCAAAAATCCCTAAAGTAGTACATAGATTTTTGAAGTTTGGAAAGTGCTAGTGTAGTAGAATGCATTAGACAGCTCTATGTTCAAGTCTTTGCTTTTAACCTTTTCTGAACATGTGAATTTGGAAAAGATACTTAAGCTCAATGGGCCTTCACTCTGTCACTGGTTGAGTCTTTGGATGGGAAATACTGCCAAGTCCAGTAGATGCAGCAAATTCCAAGTTTCTAGCATTGTGGGTGACATATAGCAGACACCCAGAGATTATAATTAATTTGAGGGCTTAGTGTGTGCCAAATTATTCCAAAGTTTTATATCCTTTCACAAGACATTATGAAAATGCTACTCATATCAACATTTTTTTTCCAGAGAAGAAAACGTAACATCTTGATTTACTTTCTTGTAGAGAAAAGAAAGAATGTTGGTCCAACTAACGGATGAGCAACTTGGGCAGTCTTGTGTATCGATCAAACTTATTTCACGCGTGTGTGTTGAGCCCTTCTTCTGTGGTCGGTGTAGTTCTTCAGGTCGACGGTAGAGAACGGAACAGGTTGTGCTCCCCTGGAGCTTCCGTTATGGCGGTGGGGAGCTAGTGATGAAAGCAAAGATTGTACAAACGCTTCTGGGAGCAGGACCTGGCACAACGGGACAGCAAGTGGCAAGATTCTGTCAGAGGAACAAACTAGGTGCTTGGGTTGAAAAAGTTATAAATTATTCTTCTGGATGACATCTCTTATTCACACACATTTGAATTTCAGGGGGAAAACCCCGAATTCTTTAGTTATTAAGTGAACAAGCAACCTTTGAAGGGCTTGCTGTTTCCTTGGGGTTTTCTCTGGGCCTCGTTTGTCATTTCATCTGGGAGGCAACTGCCATCTAGTGGCCAAGGGAGGGAACAGAATTTCTTCAAGACCAACTCTCACACAGAAAGACAAGGAGAATTTGAAGCCCTATCTTTAGATTTTATGACTGGTTTTGGCAAAAGGCAGCCGTGGTTTCTATGATCTGACTTAGGAAACCGGAATTTTAGGTTCTACGATTTGCCTTACAAGACACTGAGGAGTGAAAGATAGGGGGTCGTGAGGAGATGAGTGATGAACTTTGCACCCATGGTCCTGTTTCCTGAGATCTGCATGCTTTCCACAGTTCAGTATCCACGTACTGTTCCCTGTAATTGCTGAGCGGACCTCCTAGGCACAGTTGTACCCCACTTGTCTCACAATTTACCCTTTCAGGGTCATTTAGATGGTTTTTGGTCAATACAAAAACAACTGTTATGAAAGAATTTTCATGGACATAAGCTTTTATTTTTCTGGTATAAATGCCTGAGAATACAGTTTCTGATTTAAATGTTTAGTTTCCAAACTGACAAGATATTTCCCTGGGCATAGCATTTTACACCCCAACTATAATGTATGAGACATCAGTTTCTTCATATCCTTGCCAATTTATGATACTGGCAATGTATTTGATTTTAGCTACCCTGTTAGGTGTGTTGTGACATCTCACTGTCGTGTTCGAGTAGCTTTGCCCACTGTCTGTGTTCAACGTCTTCTACTGTGTTCATCTGCTAAACAATCTTCTTTATGAAATAAATACTCAGCGTCATTTACTCACTTGCTAACTGGATTTAAGTTGAACCTTGAGAGTCCTTTAAATTGACTATGAAGCCTTAGCCAGATAGGTGGTTTGCCATGTAGAAATTTAAGTTTCTAATTTGGTCATTTCCTCCCCTTTTCCATTGTGGCTTCTGAGTTTGTGACTTATTTGAAAAGGGGAAAAAAGTTTAAAAAAATCTTCCATGAAATTATTTCTTGGCCATTTTTAGTTAATAACAACGAGTTCACTGAAGTCTCCACTAGATGGCACATGCCGTCAGTAGAATAGATCTTTTCTTAAAAGTTTGGAGAATCTCAGCCTGGGTTGCAGCTGGAAGCTTGTTAGAAATGCAGTCTCAGGCCCTCAAAGATGTCTGAATTGGCCCGCACATGTGCAGACCCCAGGTACTCACCTGCACAACAGGATTCGCCAAGCAGGGGAGCTGCTAATCTGCACTTCTCCCTTTAAGAAACAATGGTGGGATCCTATTAGACGAGTTCACTGAAGTCTCCACTAGATGGCACATGCACAGTTTTAAATGATGCTTACAATTTGACGATTTAAGTTCAGAGAGTTGTAAAAACAAAGTTTAACTTTCATTCAGCTAAGGATCAATTTTATGAGAGGCTAAGAGAAACCTGATCCAGGTATGTGCTTAGGAGGTAGTGACCGCAGGACGTCTAGCCCTGTGATTTGGGTTTATTCCCTTCTGACCGCGGATTGAATAGTTTCTCACAGAGCCTGGTATTTTCTTCTAACAATTCCAGGGAGATTTATGGAACCTGTCTGGTTGCTATCAAGATTTAGAAATGAGAGTCTTGACCTTCCTTGGTAGAATTACTCTTTTTATATCCACCCACTTCATGCCAAACCCAGCTGGCACTGCAGTTGGCTAGTTACTTTCACTGCTCTGGGCCTTCATAAATATTGGGTAATTACTCTGTCTTCCCTTCATTTCAGGGACAAATAAAGAGGAAGTGATTTATGGCAGTCCTCCTTGGGCAGGAAGAATAAATCAGTAACTGTCTCACAAGGGAACACACTCATTCTCCTGTCCAGCTAAATAGTCATGCCAGGCGTAACAGAGAAAAGAAGCTGTATGTCTTAAGACTATTCTTGAGAGCAAATTCTCTTTCTAAGAAGTTTGACAGACTAATTCATTGAATCAGGGTCTACATAGATTTCTGAATGGCCAGAGTTCAGGTGGGTATTAGTCTTTTCTGGGAAAGCTATTTCACAATTGGATTTCATCACAGATCCCAAATCCTTAGCACCACCCAAGGTATTTTCCTATTTTCTTTAGGAACTGGATGCCTGCTTATTGAGGAGCCCAAGTGAGTGTGAAAAAATAAAAATAAAATGCAGAGAGAAAAGACAGTTTCATCTCCAGAGATACCAACATGCATAGATGATTTTGTAGATTCACTGGAGTTGAGCTGGAGTAACTCAGTTATCACCCGCCCACCCTTCAAAGATGAGAGGTTTCACAGTGTCACTGGTAGGGGAATCCTCTGAGGAGTCAGGGCAGATATTTTAAATGCAACAAGAGTCTATAATACTTCCAGATTCTTTCCTTCAGGGCAATGAAGCAAAGTGCTAGGGTTAAGCTACTTCTCATGTTGAGGTGAAAGCTATGAACAGCTGAACTGGGGAATAAGAAAAGGAGGGATCGAATAGTCCAGATTCAGCTTCCACCCAGCCCTGGGTCACCATCTGCATCCAAGGAGCAGGAAAGGCCAATCTCAATGTGATAGGTGTTAGGACATAGTGTGGATCTACTTGAGAAATTCAGGTTAGCCAACAGCAGAAAGGCTTAGGTCAGGAGGGAGGTGGTAGTCTTTCGGGGAGAGCGATAGGACTGGCCCAGCTCACTATGTGGTGACACAGGGCACCAATCTCCCCATGGAGCCAAAAAGGAATATCAGAGAATGGATGTGTAAGCTCGTCAACATGTGTGTAGATGTGAAATCCTGGGGAGTGGTAGCTCCGTATTCTTTGAACATTTGCTCCCAGTAAGGCCTGCTTCCAGTGTCTTATAAATCCTGGAGTGACTAGCAGTTTTGTCTTTGGATATTACCTTATAAATTTGCTGTATAATTCCTTTCTTTAGGTTATATAGGCAGTGAGGTATATTTTAATATTACCCAAACCACCACTGGTACCTTAGGCTTGTGTCTTATAGAAAAAAATGGAAGGAATGTGAAGACCTGTGCAAGACCATGAAAGTGTTGTTGTGAGACTGTCCATCTCCACCTATCTTGTACCTCTGGGGCCTCCGTAGGGTTAGACATAGTGTTAGATCATGAAGGCCAAACCAATTAATCTTCTACAACAACTGAGACACAGGATGAAGGGTGACAATTGTTATATACAAAATAGGTTTAGTCAAAAGAACCCAGGACTACTTGCTAGGTATCTAAATGTGACGTTCATCTTTGTTATCAGCTAATGTGAATCTTAGGGTTTTTTTCCACTTTACATGAATAAAAGGGATCCATCACTCTTTACATTTTCTTCCTTAGGTTAGGTTAGCTTGAGAGTCAATTAAGATCTTAGACATAAAAGCAATTAATGAAGTAGAAACTTTAAATTGTCACTGTACTACTGCAAATTAGTATATGCAAACAACAAGCAAGGTTTTTAAAAAAAATTTAGTTGGTGAGCTGAGAGATCCTCAGGCCTAGAGGGTGTGGACTTGGAATGTAGTTGGGTTCCCCAGAGCCTCGCTGACAGTCTCATTCTGCAGGAATGTCTTTCCTGAGCCGATGCAGGTGCTGTGGGGTCCAGCACAATCTGGGCCACCATCGGTTGTCACCTGCTGTGGTGTAGCATTGCTTAAAGGAGAGGGCATTGTGTTCTTTCTTTTTCCTGTACACACATTGAGTAAATCAGCCACAGCCATCGTGAAATCAGAATTTTAGTGAAACGTGTTGCGGAAGAGCCCGGAAACACATCGCAATGGAGCCTGTTGGAGCAGCTGCAAGTCGGAGGTTAAGAAGAATCAGATTCTTACAGCTAAAGAGCCACACGGGCAGGAGGGACCTTTGCTTTGTTTTGGGTGGCAGTGGTGACTACAGGGCTTGACAGAGTGTTAAAGTATATTCATGTTCAACGTGAAGATGGAGAAGGCCCAATGCATGACACATTTATGTGCTATCATATTACCATACTACTTTGAGTGAGGAAAAAATCTAAGCATCAGTTATGTCTTTGTTAAATAGCAAAATCACTCACCCTTATGAGGATAAATAGGACGACATAAAATTAGAATAAAGTATTGTAAGTGTTCTGTAAGTGGTCGTGGTCATTATTATGACTGTTAGACCTATCTTGCCTCTGTCTTAAAGAGTAAAGATAAAGGTGGACACATACGGGAACTTGATTTCTATGTGAGTACCTGCCATAAGCTAGACCCCCCCTTTCCTTTAGCGTGCCATTTTTACCGCCAGGAGCGAAGGCTAGAAAGCTGGATGTCTTCCTAATTTGCGTGTGAGATGGGAGTAGAATATTTTAAGAAATACTTTTCCTAACGTAAAATTTTTGCAATTTTTGGTTGTTTTCTAATACAACTCCTATAGAGAAAAGTTTCTGATACAGAAAAAAATGTTAATAATGTTCCTAATGCTAATTGAAATAAAATCTTAAAGCAAAAATGTCCAGAAACTCAGTTTGAAAACCTGTTAGTAGGAGGCAAGGGAGAGATCTACCTTGTAGACCACAGGTTTCTCTTCAAGATGGCCAAATCAAAGTTTTCTCATTTTGTAAATTTTTTTTACAGTAATGAAAAAATGTCTGATTTGAAAGCTATGGTCATGGAACAGAACTACAGTTATCTTATTCATATAAATGGCTTCATATAGGTATAAGTGTTCTTCTGTGTTTAAACTGGGAAGCCAGGACTACTGCCCTCCTGCCGCTCCAGCCCTCTTCCTGCAAAGTGGACCCGTGTTCTGATGTGAAGACTCCACTAGAGCTGGTATCCTCAACCATCACAAATGGACTGGTGGTTCTGGTTAGCGGCCTGCTGAGGGATTTGTGTTCCCCACTACACCCCATTGCTGGTATAACTGCTTGAGCTCTGCCTCTGTCATCCTCCAGGTGGGACTGTCCTGTTGCCGCAAAAGAAGCTCAGGCTTCCATTGATTCTGCGCTGGGGGAGTTGCATAATGACTTCATTATATATTACAATGCAGTAACAATAGAATCAAAATGCATAGTAAATCCATTGTGCTTGATTCATCACACAACCATGCCCATTCTTGGGCCATGGAAAACTTATCTTCCACAAAACTGAGTCCCGATGTCCAAAAGATTTGAAACTGCCACACCAGAAGGAAGGACTGAGCATCCTGGGTAGTTATGTAGGGTGAGGTAGTGAACTCAGTGACGTGTAGCAGGGGGAACGGCCACTCAGTACGAAGAGTGAGCCCATGAGCGTAAAAGCATTCGCTGTGGAGATTTAAAGATGTACACTCGTGTTTAACCTACTGATGAATGGTGGGGAAGTAGTTTGGAGTTTTTTTCTTGTCTTCATCTGGGTGGCCACCCAAGAGACCAATAGTAAACTTCTGCCCCTACATAATGACAATGTTCAAATACATCTCTCTAGACTCACATCCTGTCTGTAGAGAAGACCTACGTCCCCAACCCCTGGAGGCCGCATTGGTGTCCTCTTCAGAGTCATTCCTCTTCCGCCTCAGTGAATGGACTCTGCACTCTTTCACTGTTGAAAATTAAAACAGGAAAGGAAGCTGGCTTACAACTGTCACCTCTCCTCACACCGCACTGTGTGTCCAGCCCATTAGTGCTGTTGTCTCCGGCTTTGGAATACATGCTCAGGCTGCTTCTACCTGCTGTCACCACCCACCATCATCTACCCTGGGTTACTGCAGAAACTTCCCAACAGATGTCCTCTTTCTGCTTTTTTTGATCCTGTGATTTATTGTCCTCAAAACAAGAGTGCTCCCCCACCCCACTAAATTCCAAGTTAAATAATATTGTTTTGGGTTACATCTCTCTAGAATCTTCAATCTGTATAACAGCCACTGAGCCCTTACGTGGTTTGTCTCAATGACACTCATCCAATTTCCCAACCCCTCACTCCACCCCTGCCTCAATTTCTCCCCTGGCCACGGGAGCATCTTTAATCTTAAGCTAAGCTCAGCACAGTCCCACCTCAGGGTCTTTGCACTTGTTGCCATTTCCCTACAGAAGTCTTTCTCCTAGGTGTGGTTTCCCCACTCATTTCCTTCAGTGTTAGCTGCCAGGTCTTCCTGGAGGGGGTGATCAAAAAATACAGTGAAGGTTTAAACTACAACACAAAGACAAATTGCCATTATTTCCCCTCAAAATACACCTCCTCACTCTGGACACATTCATCCCACCTCTCTTGACACTTTCTGAAGCGGCTCCGGAAGTCCTCTTTGTGACTGTCTTTGCAAAGGGTGATCAAAAAGCACAGTGAATGCTATTTTGGAGTGCCATGACAGGAAAGGTTATAACAACATTAGGGCGTATCCCATTCATTGTTTTCATCGCCTCTGGCACCATATGATTTCTAGATCTTTCCCTAAGGTCAAATTGAACAGGAAGGGGAAACATTTTGAATCAGTTCAGAACTCTGAGACAGCCACGACAGCCGAGGGAGACAGTCATCAGGAAGGCCTTCCGGAGCCGCTTCAGGGACGAGGAAGGACGTTGCATAAGCACGGGTGAGGCAAGGCGGAGCGTGTGGAGGGGGATTGATGGCAATGCGCGTTTTGCAGTAATACTTTTGTAAAAGCTTAAACACTGCCAAATTTTTGATTCTTCGCATATCTGTAATTCATTCCAGAACATTCCACGTTTGTCACACCAATTCTCTATTATTCAAGTAGCAGCCAAGAAAACAGAAATCACTCTAAGCGTCTGAAGCGGAGGGAACTCAGTGAGGCAAGAAATTAGTTACACTTGTGATGGAAAAGACTTAAAAGCCAAACCGGGGACTCTGCAGCAACCTAGAGGTTAGAACCAGTAGGAATCCCCTAGCTCCTTCTTCCCCAGGAGAAGGGACTGTGGCTTCCACACTCGGGGACCAAGATGGCATCCGACATGTGGTCCTGGTGGTTGCTGTGGATGCGGAAGATCCAAAGAGCCACAGCCTCACTATAGATGCAGCCAAGGGAAGGAGAAGAAGGGATGGCTGGCTTCTTCTTGCTGGGCCTTCTACCTCTCACAGGGCCTCCCTTAGGAGAAACTCCCAAGAGGCAGCTGGGGCTAGGCTCTACCTCCAGGAGGCAGCACCCACCCGTGGCCTTGGTATCATCTGCTCTGTTACCCTCAGAGCATCTATCATTGTTGACATACTTATTTATGATTTTTCATTGTTTTGAGGTTTCTCTATCTTGACTAGAATCTACAATCCATGAAAGCAGGGGCTTTGCTGATCTGTTCACTGCTGCAGCCACAGCTCCTGGAACAGTACCTGGCACATAGTAGGTATTCAGTGTTAATATGCTGAGCAAACAATTATGCCTCCACAGACACTGCATCTGACATGTAGTGCACACCAAATATCAAACAACAACCAAAAAAGTTGCTCTGTAAAAATAGGAAGGTGGCATCTTAGTTGAAATTGAGCTCAACTGATTTTTAAAAATCACACTACAAGTCCTGAGATCACATTCATTTGGAGAAGTATATAATTTATAATGTGTTTTCATATGTGAGGCAAACATGACAACCACTAGTACTACAGAACCTAGGGATGTATTTTCATATGTGACTCATTGGAAACCTTAATGCATCTCTTGAGGGATTCTAGTCTCAGAAAATTTCATTTGTATTTGTTCAGTTGAAGTGCTCCTACTTGATTCTTGTTTTGTTTCTCAGTTTTTAAAAACAGTTGAAGTTGAAAAATATCCAAATGAACGTGATCTTTTTTCTTAGTTGGAAGGACAGAAGGACAGGAGTTTTCTATCCACAGGCTCAGGTGATGCCCATCTTCCTCAGACTCAGGGAGGAGATCCTGGCATATGAGATCCATGTGCACAAAACTCGATTTTTCTACTTTGTAAGGATTGGATAAATGCATCATTTAATGTTTATGAGTTCAGAGGTAACATTTCCTTCTCTAATCTTGGCAGTTCCTTAAATGTTGGGGTACTGCATCTTGTGTACCATACCCTTCATGTATTGAGGCTCTCAACTTTCTCTTTGGGAAGTGAAATAACTTATTTGACGAGTTTAGAGTATGCACAGCAATGGGGAATACAGTTGTTTGGGTGTCTCAGACTCCAAAAAGGAATGCTGAAGTTTGGTTTAATAAATGAATTTAATATCTAGTTGTGAGATACATCTTACATTTCCAAGTTTAAAAGCATGAAACAGACATAAAGCACAGCCAGAGGTTTTGTTTATATGTAACAACTTTCTGTTAAAAAGAATTAAGTAGCTAAAAATGGTTGTTTTTTTTTTTTTTTACCCCATAGGTATTTAGAACTCAAGTGACAACTTTATGTTAGAAGTTGATTCTATGTTCCAATGGGGCAGAGTTCAGTTTACAAGACTTCTTGAGATTTATTTCAGTTCTATGAATTTACTGATAGCTATAAATGTTCCTCAGCAGACAAAGTATACTAGACATGAATAAGCTTAAACTTTTATGATATAATATCTTCACTTCTCCTGAATATACTATTTTCTGGAAACTGAAATCAAATGAGGAATTTAATGGTTCTTTACACTTGAACCAAGAATTTGTTCTCAACACTCGAGTGATGTTTTTTGTCTTAATGTCATATTCAAATTGCTTTGACCCACAGAAGAAATAGAAGAACCCTAGAAACAAAGAATAATAATAACTTTGTTTTACTATGAAACTGCTCTGTACTTTTTATGAATGTAGAATAAAATAAAATTATAGGTAACAAATAAACTGAAGGAATTACACAGACACATTTTTCTCTTGTATTATCATGTGGGAAATCCTGCCATTTTTATTTCTCTGAGGATTGAAGGTATGAAGTCTAAGTTTCAAGGGATTTATACCTTTATAGCAGACTTTAGCCCACGGCAGAGGCTCTCAAACTAGGCTTCCAGAAAGCACCTCAGTGAAGGGAAAACAGGCCTCTGAGGGTTTGGCCTTCAGCCCTACACCCTCACTTCTTTAGAGTTCTTATACTGTTGTCAATTTTAGATTTTGAGGTTGGCAGCTAGACGTCATTGTGATAATGGATTATGTCACTCAAAAATATTTTTAGACTCCCAATTACTCTGTTGCATAAGACATTGTTTTGAAGCTAACATATCTGGGCTGTGTGAATTAAACGACTTGAGGCTCTTTTAAAATGATAGATTCCAGAGTCTCACCCACAGTCCTATTGGCTCAGATACTTGAAATTTGTAGTTTTCACATGAGAACTCCAAGTTATATACATTAGACTACATACATAAAAGTTTGAGAGCCATTTTTTAGCTCAGATACTTTGTCATTTTTTATACTTTAGAGAGTGTCTTTCATACTTTAGGGAATATCTTAAATTAATGATAAATAAAACTAATTTTGGAACCTTGGTAGATCTGAAATAATATCAACCATTGAAGAGCTCAGAACTTACTGATTCAGTTTGTTTTAATTGCTATGTGGTCATATGTGTTATCACATACATATTTAAGAGTATATATTTGCACTGAACTAAAAATATTTGTCATTTTTTTGCTAACTTCTTTTATAATCAATACAATCTTGCATGCATACTAAAAATTGGTGCTTTAGTGCTCACCTTTATGCTGGAAAACAGCATCAACACGGGCACTAACTCCTGGGAAGTGCCTCAGCACTCTCTGTGGGAACCCTCTGTCCATAGTTTGGGTCATCTCGTCATACCTGTGAACATGGGTTTGAAAGGATTCTAGTGGCTCTTGTTTCAGGGAGCTCAACTCTCCTACTGCCACACTGAGAGTCAAGCAAGGATAGGGGAGGATAAGTAGGACTGTGAGAGGGAAGCAAACAGGATAAATAGTACAAATATGGTGACAATTATGTATGATTGAATCACTTAGACAAAAAAACATTGAGAGGAAAAGATTACATCATTTGCCAGACTGCTCTGAGGAATAGTTAAATCAAACAAGAGACTCATCTTGGAGCTTACCAAGATTTTGACTGGATGTATATCTGTGGTTCCCAATTCAGTTAGCGTCACCTATTTTACTATTTTATTTCCTCTTTATTGAAGTTACAGAAAGATTTTTGGACTCATTGAAACACATTTCAGATTGGTAAAAGTCATCCATCAGAACCTGCCTCTCACATAAATCACTCAAAGAAGATGAGAGACTTGTGTCATTTTTGTCTGTGTTGCAGTGATGCTGTTGGGGATATTTTTCTGTGTTATAAAAAGAAGAGGCCAATTGTCTGTAAACTCACCTCCAACACCAGATGCCCACAAAAAAGTAGGTTTTTCTTGTGTTTTGGTCACAAACAGCTGCATCAATTTTCTTCACGTGTCTTGGAAAGCCAAGCGTATGGATGGGCTTGGGATAATCTGGCAATACAGCGTATCCTCTGATCATCCAGAAGTTTTCATCTGGTAAAAGAGAGGGTTGTTATGTTTCAATCTGTCTCCCAGAGGGAGGAAGTGATGTTTTAAGAAGTTTGAGGGTAATTAGATGCTTAGTTTCTCTCATCTTCTAGGGCTTAGAGATACATTAATCTTATGTCTCTATGTATTCTTACTATTTTCTTTAGATGTGTGTATTATTAATATTACACAAGTAATAACTGTAGTCAATAGCATCCATAGTTTTAATAGTCGTGCTCGATGTATCTATTGCTTTTAATTTGCTAACTCTGTGAAAATAATGAAGTATGTTTGGACATATTCTCCTAAAGTTTAGCCCCAAGGTACACTCAAAAACTAGTAATCTGATGAAATGTGTATAAAAATAAAGGTTGCTAGGTAAAATATGAGATAATAGTTAAATACAAATTCAAAATAATACTAATTTTTGGTACATCTACAATATTTCAAGAAGGCATACATATCCCAAAAATTATCTGCTTTTATCTGAAATTCATTACATTGTATATATTATTTTTTGCCAAATCTGGCAACTGTATAAAAAGGAAGCATGAGATATTGAGCATTTTCACCTGAAGGAATAAAAGACTTTTAAAGTTTTAATCACACAGATTTTTTTTAGGCTATGTGCAACTGGGATTAGTGTTTAGTTTCACAACTACAGCGAATTCTCTTGGTAGAGGTTATTTGTAACCGAGCCTGAGTAGGGCAGAAGTCTTGTTCACTTGACTCATGCATGCAGGTTACACATATTTCTCATACCAAAATATCCACTGACCAGGTTAGGCATCCAGAGGGAGAAGAGAAATCACTATGGGCAAGTTTACCTTTAAACACCAGAATTTTATCTTTGGGATTCTCATAAGCAGCTTGAAGATCAGCCGGCAGAGATGGCCAGAATGAAGCAATTAATTCAAATTCCACTTCAGCAATATCATAATAGATTCTCCACACGTGACTGTGTGAAACAAACAAAACCAAGCAAACCACTACCCACGTAGTCTACAGTTGTCCCTCAATAACAACGTTGTAATCGGAAGTTTGCCTCTCATCTCACATACTGGTATTGTTCTCATATGACTTAGAGAATGAGCACCATTTTCCCAGCAAATTTAGGTAGTTGTGAGTTTAATTCTACTTTTTGAACTACCAGGGTCAGGACACACCTCTGTATCCACTCCCTTGAGTAATTCCTGTAGCTAATTAACCAGGGACATCTTATGAAACTTTTCTGAGGGCTCGACGGCCTTATTTTTGTAAGAATGTTTTTTTAAGTCAACAACAAGCAGCCTCAGAGAAATGTTTTGATGCTAATATTTGCTGGATTGAAGAAATACAATTAGCATGCCAAAATATTTTCTTGGAATTTCCCTTTGGGCTATGAACTCCCAAATCTATGAGTTATACTCAAGAGGTCCTAATCTTCGATTTCCCTCTCTGCATAGCAACTTCTCCCTGATCTCTTGGCCCTTGTTAGTGATAGCATGATGTGAACAGCGTATAGTTCTAGTACTACATAGTTCGTAATGGCAGTAGTCCCATTGCAAATATTATTTTTTTCTTGGGCCTCTACACCCTTGTCAGATATCCTGATACTTTGCACTGAAAACATGGTCTTCATGACTCCCTCTGTATCTGTAAATCCCTTGCAACCAAAAGTCTTTATGGGAAGTTGAAGTGTTTAAGAAAATGGGTTTACCTGCCTTTAAAAAACATGACTTCTCTGCGTAGGGTGGTGATAGCATCAAAAGTCAAGTTAGCATCACACGCCTGGGGTACTTTGGTTCCCTCTGGCTTGGTAGGCACCGTAGGTAGACCTCCTTTGAAGAGAAAACAATGCCACAGCAAATTAAGAAGGCATGAGGAAATTTGCCTACACAAGGAACTTACTTAAGTGAATATTTGCTTCATAGTATTTCAAGAAGAGACTTTCTCAACTTCCTTTCTGAAAACCTTATTTACTTCACATAAATTCAGATTTATAATTTGCTCACCATAGATGGATTGGATTCCTCTGATATCATCCTGAGACAGTGGGTATTTGCTAGGATCCAGTGAAGCATAGTTGGGGAACATCAGTGCTGTTTGGTCACTGGAGTGAGAGAGCCCCAGTGAGTGACCAAATTCGTGAGCAGCCACAAGAAATAAGTTGAACCCTTAATGAAAAGAGAAAGCACCAGTTACATGAGCTGATCATGGGGGACAATTGCATCTGAGATTAGAAAGTAGCTAAGAGGATGAAGTAAAGTGTTGCTATAATACAGTTGATTTTTATAGGTGCTATCATTTATCTGGCAAATATTTTGATACAGATGTTGGTTCTAGTTACATCAGTGAGAAATTTAACCAAGAGTGGGCATTGGCTTGAAATCAGTGACTCAGAAATGGATAATATTATCAAAAGGAAGTCACCCATTTTTTATTTCAACCTGACATTATTAATATGTGATTCTGTTGCTCTCATTCTTGTTCTTCAAGCATGCTCCATTGGCTGCAGGATGAAGCGCAAATGCCTCCACATGACCCTCAAAAACTGATCCTTTTTTTTTCTAGCCTCATATCTTATTTTCATATTCCATTGAGCTAGCCATATGGACTCATTTTTGCTTTTCATAAATATCGTGTTCCTTCTAATTTCTGTATCTCTATACTTTTATTTCTTCTGCCCAGAATATTCTTTCACCCACTTATTTCTACCTTGAAAAGTATAATAAAGTTGTCAGAAGTCAACTTTTTTGAAACTGTCCTCTGGAACACCATTTAGAAGTTTCCTGAGGACTGCATTTACTCTCTGCCTTGGACTTATTAATAACTCACTCCACACCACTTACGTGACAAAGGGTAAAGCTGTAGAGGCAACAGTAAATATTACTAAATGTTACATACAATGGGCTAAAATGATAATGAAATCTTTGGCTGATTTCTGCTTCCCCCCTCCCCTTTTCCGCTCTCACCTAGTCACTTGTCCTTATATCGAGACAAGTGAAAGTGAAGTCTGTCTAAGCAAAGGGAATAATCTTGATTTGGCAAGCTTTAGGGTATTTCTTACAACTGCTTGAATATGCCTTCAAACCAAGACCAAAGAACTTCTGGGACATGCCTCAATAGAAGACACACAACAGGTGTGATTCACTTAAGTCTTCCATTGTTCGGATGACAGCAGTGTCCCACTATCCTCTTGTCTGCTTGTGGTGGCACCCAGCCCAGATTTACCCTGTGGTAAACTAACTTCCTTACCCATCTCACTAGAAGATAGAAGGTCTAGTTTCTTCTTAGATGTGTAAAAGTTACAGGAGAAAAGTTACGCTTTTCACTAGTTCCTGTATGGCCTACAAATCCACACACTGTTCTTTAATCCCTAAGTCCAAGTTATCACTTTCCTTCAATCCTCAAGTAATAAGGTACTTCTTCCTTCAGCACAAGACAACACATTCTGCCTTGTATGACGGGCACATGGGTCTAGCCTTATATGTCACACAAGATCATGAGTCTCTGAAGGGATGGGGTTTTTCGAGTACAACTTTGTGGTCCTCACAACATCTTGCATGGATTTTGACACATAGTGGTGCTACAGGCAGGTTAGCTGTATGCATGAGTGTACACCAATCATACCCAGAGTAGCAACTTTTATAAGGGCGATGTATGAATAAGGCTCTGAGTTACACAAGCACAAATGTCCGAAAAGATGCTGAGCACCGGCACACTCTCATCTTGGAATATAAAAAATTGTGGGAAAATTGAGAAAATTAGTGGTAAAGAGCAAGAAGTTACAAAGTATTCTTTTTGGAGATTCTTTAGAATATGACAACTTTGTCCATTAAGAAAACCAGACTCAGCTGGACATGGTGGCACTCCTCTGTACTCCTAGTACTCTAGGAGGCTGAAGCCAGAGGATTGCAAGTTCAAGACCAACCTGCACAACTCAGTGAGACCCTTTCTCAAATGCTCAATTATAAAAAAAGGCTAGGGATGTAGTTCAGTGCTGGGTCCAATCCCCAGTACATTTGCCCCACTCACCTACCCCACCAAAAGAAAGTCAGACTCACCTGATGCATCCTTGACTGTCCAGTTTTCATCCTCATCAAAGTGAGTGTCACCACCCAGACCCAGACCAGGAGGAAATGCATGACCAAGGACTCCCAGAGGGCCATCAAAATATCGAGGACATCGGCCGTGGACTGAGGCATAATTCACAGGGAAGGAAGGTCAGCTTCCTCAAGTCTCCGGAGATGAGAACAGGCACATTTTTCTGTCTGATGAAAGCCTTACCTCGCGTCCTAAAGGCAATCATGATGTCTGCAATCCCCTGGTAAATCTTGGTGAATGTTAGTGGAGTGACCTCGCTCCACACTCGTAACGCATTTTGGATGGCTTTGTCCACATCAGCTTGTGGCATATCTGGAGTATAGTTCATTATCCTGAAAAATTAATGAAAGTATAGCAATTGTTAGTTATACAGGCTTACTACAAACATCATCTTTGATTTAAAAATCATGAGGGAAGTTATGATAGGTAAATCTGGGTATGGTGCTGTTACCTGAAATCTGCGTACCATTTAAATGAAGTACTTTTATATATGCTATGTAAGTCAATTATTTCATCTTCGCTACAGATCAAGCAGCATTATAATATTTTACCAAAGGAAGCTTCAAGAGGTTAAGCGACTTCCCTAAAATCACATTGCAAATGGGAGAGAATTAACTTTTTGTATGTGTTTGTTTAGATACACGAAGGTATTATATAAAGTGAGTATATTTTAAAAAGAATTTAGAGTTATTTTCTTGAGTTGATTGTGGAATTCAGTCTTATACTTGAATCATATATTTAAAGTTTGACTTAGGATTTGCAAGGTGTTCCTCCAGAAATTATTTTGTCTTGTTTCTATTTTCTGTCTGTTAATACCCCCCCCCCCCCCCCCCCCCCCCGCCACCTTGCTTTAACTCAAGTTCTAAGCTTCAACAAAATGTAAGAAAAATTGTCTCAGAGTGGTGGTCAAAGTCCCTGCTTCTTTCTCAGATAAGAGCCACACATCTTCTTTTCCCTGGCAATGAGCTGACCCTCTTTCCCTTCAGATGCCTGAAAGCAAACCCCATACTTGTCTGGAATCCCTTTGAGACCCAACAACTCAACATCTGTCTCTCAAATACACACATGTGTGCACACCTGTGTACTCACAGCCCTCTACTATGAACTGAGTGTGTCCCAGGACCGTCCCATTTCTCCAAACACACATCATCCAAGCTTTTGAGCATCTTCAGGCAGAAGTCAGGGCTTCTGGGGCCTGAGCTCATGTAGATGTGGTAGGTACTACAGATCAGAGCACAATTGTGGGATCCAGCCTCTCAAGTCACCCTGCTCAAGCTAAATAAGCCTTTGTGTCATTCTGCTGTGTTTAAGGGGCAGAAGCAGTCATGCCTGTACCATGAAGTGACATGTGTGAATGAAATGCCAGCAAAATAAACAGCTAGTATCGTTGTTCCTTGGAGGCTGTGTTCACGTTCCTCTGGGCTGACAACATTGACAGAAGCATTACCTGTACGTGAGGTGGTGTTTCCTCCAGCCTGGGAGAGTGTAGCCATACTGTCCCACATCAGGCACCCCACACCTGGGTGTCTTCATGATCTCGAGAGTGTCTGAGTCCAGTCTTCCAGTCACCGACAATCCAAAGAATGCTTGCATTTCCTGAAGTTTGTCGTCTACGAGATTCCTGTTCTGGCTTTGAGCAAGATGACTGCCTTCTATTTCAAGAGAGTAGAACTGGTTGAGATATGCCTGACCAAAAGACAAAAAAAGACACAGACTACAGGGGAGCGGGTCTCCACCTTGGGATGGAGCAACATGGCCTGAAGTAGGTTTTGGCAGAAGGGAAGAAAAAGGGAAATAAATCATGAGGGGAGAAAAAAAAGAAAGGATGCCAAGAGGAGGAGTCACCCTGTGCTTTCAATTCCAAGAACTGGGCGATTTGTGAGCGGCTAGAACTAGCCAAACCACATAGCCCATAAATCTCCAGCCCTGAAGAAGAGAGTGAGGCTGCTTCTACTTGTTCAGTGGTGACTTGTAAATATTTTTTTGCCATATTTTCACTTTGATATTTTGTTAAAACGAGTTCTAGAAGATTGAAGTGATCGCTCATTTTACCAGTTTATTCAGTATAGTTAAACATGGCAAAGTAACTTGACTGACAGACTAATTTTTAGGGCACACTTCCAAACAATGTATATTTCAGATTTTCTTATATTTATATACGATAAAGGGGCTCCAAGCCACGGCTGTAGGTTGGTCCTCCTTGCTATCTGGAAAAGCTAGTTATGAAGATCCCATTCCTTACCCAGCTTCCCTTTCATCCACACACTACTCCTTCACTTGCGACCATTGTTCAAAGTTGTAGCAAGTTTTATTCCCTCCAGCTGCTTTCTTGTCCCCTCTCACCTTACTCCTTTTCATCCTCATAGTTAGTCAAATGAAAAGGAGCTCTTTCTCATAAAAAAAATTTAGTATTTCTTTTGTAGGAAGTGCTGTCTTTTTAGGTACCGAGAGAAGCAATAAGGAAACTTTTTTTTATTGTTAGTTGTTAATAATATTTATTGAGACAGTACCTGAGCCAGTTGCACGTTTTCTTCATTTTCCACCTTTCGGTCTACAGGAAATGCAGAAGAAAATGTTATAAAAAGCAGAAACAGAGGCAGAAGGCACTTCATTCCTCTTTCTCTTCAGTTAAAGCCTTTTCCTGTTTGCCCAGAATTTAGAAAGTAATAGTGAGACGTGGCATGAATTGTCTTGGCCTGTCATTTAATTAATAACAGAAAAAGATACTTGCCATGAAGAAAGTCATGACTTGTTTTTTTTCCCTAGACAACTTGATTTCATAATTGCAATCCCCAATGGCTTAGTAAACACATTGTTCACCGCATCTACTATGAGGTGAGCCTTGGATTTACTTCTCTCCTTGCCATGCTAATACTTCTCCTATCCATAAACTCCTTCGAATTTGCAAAATCATTCACTTCCGGAAGACACTCTAAAATATCTTAGTGTTGTGGCATTATGAAAAGACAACTTATTCAGGAATTAGATTCCTCCAACAACCTAAGGTATGTGCTGCTTATCAAGCTCCTCCTGAGGTGTTTGCTGTCACTGTGAGTTCAGTCATGGTAGATGACTCGAACCTACCCAGACACCAGTGAAGGATAGAATAGAGGCAAGTGGCCAATGGACAGTGGAGATTCTAAAGACTGAGAAGGAAGAAAAATGGGTCAGTGCTGATAGGGTGTGGTCCAGAGGCTTCATGCTGGCTCTGGGTCTTGAAAATGGAGTTGGAACTGAATATCACAGAGGAAGGGAGGGACGCAAGTAACACAACAGAAAGAAGTGTGGAAATCTGGTGTGTCCAGAGCAAACTTGTAGACAACAATGGCACGTGGGATTAAGAGCCTCACGGAGAAGACCACCGACTGGGGAGAAGAAGAGAAAAGAGATTAAGAAGGGCTTTTAAGGTCAAAAGTAACATCAGAAGTGAAGACAGCGGTAGGACAAGTCCTGTGGACTGATTTCAATGTTTTCTTCCTTATACTGGCCACTGTCCAACGAAGCCACACTACTGTAGTTGTTAAAACCACATTCTCTGTCAGTTATTCACTGATTTCATACACTTACTTGGGTTAGAAAGGCCTAATTGGCCTCTCTAGAGAAACATAGAGTAGGCAAAAATACGATGATACTAAAACCTGGTGTAAGCATCAGCATGTTTGTTAAATATTCTTTTGTCTTTTTTTTTTGAGTCAGGGTCTCTCTCTGAAGTCTAGGCTGGTCCTGAATTCACTGTGTACCTCAGGCTGGCCTCAAACACACACTGATCCTTCTGCCTCAACCTTCTGAACACTGGGATTGATTACAGGTGTGTGGCACTACACCAGGCTTATATGTTTTTGAGGAATTAAACCCAGGGCCTTGCGTTTGCTAAATAAGCACTCTCACCTCTGATCTGTGCCCCATCTTCACTTTTGTGATTTTGTAATGTCAAAATATTTCAGAAAAAAATTCAAAAATTCAAGTTATAAAGAAGTTACCACCCAGTGGTGATAGGCTGTTTATGATGAAAAACATCTCTCTGCCCCAATCTTGCATTCCTTTCAGTCTCATTCTTCTGAGATCACTTTAATCATTTTCACATTTTTTTCTCATACATAATTACACATTTCTAAATAGCAAGCTTTATGTTACTATTTATTAAGTTAACCTTTATGCTATTATTAACATGTTTTCATGAAAGAAAAGAATTCAACATTCACTTCACCCCTGCCTCTATTTTCCCAATTTACACAAAAGTTCTTGTAATCAGTGATTACTGTTTTCGCAATCATGACTGAGAATATCTTTTATGAGAGATGTGTAACATATGATGACTACATCTCTTTTTTTGTGCAGTTGTTTTTTATCTTTGAAGCTGACAACTGAATTGATTTTTATTTACTACTGGAGCTTTAACTTATGACTTTTGCTCTCAGCTACAATCCCAGCCCATTTTTAACTTTTAATTTTTAAATAGGGTCACAGTAAATTGTCTATGCTGGCCTTGAACTCATAAAGTTTCTGCCTCAGCTTCCCCGAGTGCTGAGATCCCAGACCTGCACCACCGAGCCTGGCCACCTATCAAGCTATGGATTTGAATTAGAGGCCTTGGGATTAAAGGTTGGGTATCCAGCCAACTGACCTGTTCAGTTTGTTGATTTTTATTTTTGAATTTCTTCAAATTCCCCAGTAGAACCCTAACCCCTTCTCAAAATAATCCACTGTGACAGGCCATGCAATTTCCCCTCCCCTTTGAAGAAATTCCATGGAAAGTGTTTGTATTCTCCAATCTGTGTTTGCTCCAAAGCTACCCTCTTCTCACTTACCAGAGAAATTCCTGCTATGACGTGCTATATTCCTGCTTCCTGGGCTTAATTTCTGCCCATTTCTTGCCTGGCTTTCTTGTTTTGATGAAGCACAACTCTCAGGAATCTCCTAAAACAGAATGCAAGGAAAGCAAATGTTTTGAAACTTATCATTCCCAAGAATGCCTCTCATCCACCCTCCCGCTTGACTGAGAGTGTGGCTCTTAGGTAGAACCTCAGGCTGAAATAAATGCCCCTTGAGCCTTCCAGGGCACTGCTCCCCTGTTGTCCAGAATCAGACCTGCTCTTGAGAAGCCTGCTACTATGACCTTTGGTAGTTTGAAAAATTTAAGGAATTTTCTCTTTGCTCAGATATTCTGAAATTTTATAATTGTGTCTCTAGATATGGGTCTCCCTCTATTAACTTTTCTGGTTGGCAAGTGAGCCTTTTTGTAATGGAAACTTCAACTGAAGGTTGAGTTTCCTTTATTATTTCTTTTATGATATTTTCCTATGTTTTTCTCTTTCTGAGATATGAATCTGCTGATCCTTCTGGATCAAGTCTTTGTTTTTAATATGCCCTTCGTTATTTTCCACCACCTCTATTTTCCAGCTCGTGTAGGCTAACTATTTATTTCACTTGTCATGTGTTTAATGTCAAAGAACTCTTTCCAGTTTTCAGGAGAAGCCTTTCATTTGTGTGTGTGTGTGTGTGTGTGTGTGTGTTTGTGTTTTAAGCATTTTGGAGTAGAAAATTCTGCTTCTATTTTTTAAGCATGTTTAAGTATTTTTTAGTCCATTTTGACATTTTACTTCACTCCCTGGATTGTTTCATTTCCTCAAAGTTTCTTTTCTGGTCTCTGCTTGTCCCTTAAGATTCTTTTTCAAATATTTGGAGACTTTGGGATGTTCAGACTGTTTAAGAATGAGAGACAAGGATGCTGACAGAAGCTCTCACGGGCATGCGCAGAGCTGGTGAATCGGGACTTTCACTATGGGGATAGACGGTAGGGCCCAGACATCATGTGATGTAGGAGTCAGGACAAAACAGAAAAACCCAAAATAGCAGACGCTTACTGGGATGAAAATTTGTATTTCTCACCCAAAGAAGAAGCCAGTATTGACAGTCTGGGCCTTCTAAGGCAACGTTCCATTGTCAGGGTTGTAGGTAGCATCTGCCCCGCGGCTGGCTCTGCCCTCTGAGCGCAACGCCTCATGGTCTAGGTGCCTCTCAAGCTGACTAAGGAAGGAATGTTACAGTCTCTTGTTTGCAGGCGGTGTGAACAACCAAATGGTGCTCTGCAGGCTCCTCAGGAGTTCCTGGGGAGACCTAGCGCTCCTTATCCACAGTGGAAACCTTGGCAGCAGGTACTTGGTCGGTGCTGGGTCTGCTTTCTTTCATGTCTCCCTCCGCCAGGCACCTCACCACTTCTTCCGGAGAACATGTCTTTCCGTCACAAAAATAAGTTTACAAAGTTCATGATTTAGACTTTGGTTTCAAATAAATTCAACCTAAATAAAAAAGAATCTTATTATTTAAATTCCAAGCTTAGATGCTTACATCTCCTGTACTCACACAAACATTAATGGGACAGCCAGAAAATACTATACGTTGTCAAAAAGAAAATTAAAAATAAATAACCTTTTTAATGGTTTATTGCACTTTATATTGAAATTTATATCTGGGGACTGTGAAATTGGGTTAAAGAAATAATGTGAACTCAGCTCTCATCTCAAAAAATATATGAGATTTAGGGTAGAATCTGTCAGGATTAGCTCATACAACCGGAAGGAGAAAGCGCATCTTTCATTTTCATGCTCTTAAAAACTGACATTCTAGGAGGTTCCGGAAAACAGCGCGCTCTGAAATTTACTTTCTGGTTAACACTACTGGAATATGCAGCTCCTACCGGTCCTTCCGCACTGTGTGGACGCAATGAACTGGCTGTACAACTGACCCTTTCCCTCGCTTGGCGCTTGCTTGGACTCTTGCTGAATAAATGAGCGAATAGAATGAGAATATGTGCTAGTTTCTGTTTTCTCATTCTCAAAAAAGTTGACTTATTCCAGGGGACTTCCTGATAAATTGCACAGTTTCATAGATTGCGAAACAGTTTTTGAATGTTTATTGTTGATATTATAGTAACTCTGACAAGGGAATAAATGGTGCACATACATCCACTACTTGCTAGTCCTTTCTACACTTTGCATAAACTGAATGGTAGACAGTATTTAAAAAATTTTTAAGTAGACCACAGATTAACCATTTGAGATAAAAGTCTTTATTTTGAACTCATTTCATAAAGATTCTGAATCAGAACAAGATCCTATGTTAATTACTTGTGAGATTTTAAATACTTTAATAGAGAAAGAAAACAAGATGTCCTACTGAGAAACATATTTCTCAGTCCTTACATGCGTCATTCCATGTTCATATCTCCAAAGATAATAATTTCCATGTCCTGACTGAACAGTAAGGTCTCACAAGTCCTAAAGTTCTTAACGGAAAAGAGCCCTTAGCAAATTTGTGCATCAAAGCTTAGCTTAGTTTCATTTAGTAAGATTGGTTGACTATGGTGCCCAGCGCTGCCCTATTGGTGCCACGAACCCCGTTCTTGCGTTCATGTGCCTGCCTGAAATAGTTAACAAACCCTAGAAGTAGAGAGCAGAGAGGAGGCGACAGAGAAAGAGGGACGTCTCCTTGTCACTGCGTCCTGGGAAGGTGGTCCTCCAGAGGGGCTCAGGGACTCTGTTGCGGCATGCTGTGCTGATTCCTCTTCTTAGTTGTTGGTTTGTTTTAGGACAGCTGCAACAACGTAGCTCTCTAAATCGGGTGGCTTAAAATAACACACATGTGTTCTCTTACATGCGGGGTGGCTGGAAGCCTGAAGTCGGCAGACGTTTCGGCGCCATGGTCTACTCTTGGAACACCTACAGGGGAAGGTCCTCCCTTGCTTCTTGCCAAGTGTCGGTGGCTGCCGTCCAACCTGCTGGTACCCTGACTTGCAGGTGCCTCACTCCAACCCATCTCTATTTCGATCTTCACATGGTCATTTCCTCTGTGAAGAGCGTGTGTGTGCTTACGTCTTCTCTCTTCTCTTTTTCTCTCTGTCTTTGTGCATTCTAGGCAAGTGGCCTACCTTTGAGCTACAGGCTCTTCCTTCTCTTTTTAAAAGGGTACAGTCATATGGATTTAGGGCTCAGTGTAACTTACTGTGATGTCTTCTTTGCTCAATTAATTACTTCTGCGAAGACGCTGATTCCAAATAAGCTCAAACTCATCAGTATCTGAGGTTAACATTTCAACATCTTTTTCTGAGACACACAATTTGAACCACAACATACATTATCTATAGTCCTTTCCAAGACAGAAACATAGCACCCCTTTTCCACCTGGTCAAGGGGTAATTATCTACATAGACAAAGTTTATAATTCTTCCAATCAAAGTCCAGCATTGAATTGCATGGAACTGATACATGTGAGACATGTTTAAAGAGACTTAGGAATATTTGGATTCAAGTAAGCAAAGAATGAAATAGTACACTTAGAATTAGGTAAGTAATGAAATAGTTAAACAGTGAGGTCAGAAAAGGGCTTAATTTCCCTCTCTTTGTTATGGATTTGTTAATCTAAGATGAAATATAGAAGGACTGAGGCAGTCTCTGACAAGAGTGAAATGTTCCAAAGATAATTTCACTGAGGATAGGCCAGTAAAAATGGTGATCGAAAACATTATGTAGAATTGAGAAAAATATAAAGGTGACATATGTGAACTTGGGTTCCTCTTGTATGTTGAGAAAATGGATATGACCACGTTTGAGTTTGCTTCAACTTCGTCTACAGTTAAGCCACAGGTTGCTTCTTGCACTTTTAGTAACTCTGTTACTAATCAAATTGAAAGCATAATATGTTGAGCCACTGAAGAAGAAGAAGACGCCTACAAAAAAAGATAATTTATTGTGTTACTTTATAGAGGATTTTAGACCTCTTTAGTTAAAAGTCCTCCCCTTTTCCAATATAACATCCAAATATAAACATGTTTTTTAAAAATTTAACATTTATTATCAATTTTGCTCCCCCTGCCCCATTCTCCTTTACCATCTTTCTCGAAAGCTGCATCCACACTGTTTCCTATTCCTGGAAAGGTACTTGAAATGCATCTAGGGTAACCTGGGTCCATAGATCGTCTTCGGTTGTCATATCTGAAAAGAATAAAAGGTTGTGATTTAAGCCCAAAACAGAGCACAGTGATACTAGTTTTCATTTGTTGTAAATTGGTTACAAACTACCTCCTCATACACTTTCTTCTTTTTTCTCCCCTCCCCAGGCCCACCCCCCTTTGGCGACACGCATGACTTCCCCTCCTCATTCATTTTCTCATTCAGTCTTGACGATATCATTTTTACTGGGATTAGGAATGGTTAACTTCTCCCTGTGAGGACACACACTTCCATAAAACATATGGCTATCATTCATTTTAAAACAAAGTTCTGCTTATTCATGTAGGGTTATTGCCAAAAACAAGAACTTATGTGTTCTAAAGAATTGACACAACTGGTACATAGTACCTCTCTCTTTCTCTCTCCCTTGTGGTGTGCGCGCGCGCGCGCGCGCGCGTGTGTGTGTGTGTGTGTGTGTGTGTGCGCGTCTGTGCACAAAGTTCATCATGAGCATCAAATTCTGAAGTGTATCTGAATAATATTTGTCCAAGTATGCTAGCATTTAACTAATCAATGAGAATTAGCCTACATTTGTTTTTAACTCCCAGCTAGCACCCTATGAAGGTATACAATTTTTCATGATATAGTATCCTTTATATTCTTGTGCAGGCACTTTAGTATCACAAAAATAACAAAAAGATGAGAGCCTTGTTAACACCAATAATTTTATGGGAATAAATATATTCTCACTAAAATCTATCAATGAACATCTAGGGTTCTCAAACTTTTGAATACCTGACTACTAGAAATTTCTAGATAGGACAAAGAAACACAGACTTCAGCTTCTAATTTTAAAACAGTTTATCTCACCTCCAGTATTGGTTGTTTACAAAGAAGAATGTCTTCTCTCTGTATGACACAGCTGCATCGATAGCGTAGACAGTGCTTGGGAATCCGTAATCTGATATAGCCCTTGGGTAACCTTGTTGAACGTCATAGCCACTAAGGGCCCAGTACTGTTTTCCTGTTAATGATTCACATTAGAAGTTACACTGTTTAGTTTCTACACCACTTCTTGGTCTTTGAATAAATCTGTCATAAAAATTGGAAGGGAACAAATAGTCTTTAAAAAATAAAACCAACAAAACTAAGCTCACGGCACGTATGAGAGCACTAGTGAATCCTCCCATACTTTCAAAAACATTCAAGCTTCTTAGCCTGCAATTTAGTCCTGTAATTTGATGTCTTACCTCATGCACATTCCATCCAGGAACTAACTTATAATCTTGAGGTGTATTAGAAACTTCTATCAAGGATGAGGTTAGAGAGGTAAGGAAGATGACGGAATATGGCCTTTTCATTGTGGTAGTCAGAACACTGAGGTCTGAGGAGGGTGCGCCCTGCTCTGTTTTCCCAGTGGCTGGACCCAAGTGAGGACCCAGGCTTGGACTTCTGGCACAAGCTTGGCCAGTACAATACTCTCCTCAGCTCCTTTGTAAACATGCACTGGACCAGCAAGAATCCTGTCCTGTCCTTTAGTCTGAACCAAGAGACAAACATATGAAATTTACCTTTAAATAGGAAAACTAGGTCTCTTTCCAAGTCCTCATAAGCAGCCTGTATACCATCAGGCAGAGATGGCCAAAACAGAGAAATGAAATCGAGTTCCACTTGTTGCAACTGAGGATGCCGTCTCCAGAAGTACCTAATGGAATGTAAGAACATGGACACACACACACACACACACACACACACACACACACACACACTAAACAGTCTGCATCAGTGACTCTTGGGCCACTGATGGCCCTACTAAAATTGTTGGTAGGCTGTAACAATCCTTATGTACACAGTGTTCAACACAGCGCCTAGAATGGCTTAGACTTTGTGGTGGTCTTGTTCTTCTGGTGAGTACTTGAAAGTTGTCAGAGGAGGTCACAGGTGATGTGGTTTGGTTACATTTGACACTTTTTCTTTTGTATTTTCAACATTGTTCTCACTAAAGATAAGATTACACAGCTATTGACAAAAGCAGCAGCAAGCGTGTTTAACCTGTGATTCTATGATCATAAAGTAGTGGGTGGAGAGATGAAAATTCCATATAGATGCCTCACAGCTAGCTGATAGTTTCCATTTACTTGACTGATTTTGGTCAGAATTGGATGATGTTTCGTTGTTGGTTAAACTCAACGACCAAGTTCCCAAGTAACAACAGCACATGCCTCTTTATATCATCACAAACATCTGAATGTTTGTGAATGTTCAGTTTTCTGTCCTTTTTCTGGAAATTTTGAGTTAATCAGAAAACACTAAATATTCCATTGAGATGCATATATATGATTTTCAAAGAAAAGCAAAATGTGACTGAATTAGAATCTGTTTGTAAGTTATGTCAATAAAAGAAGGAAAAGGAGGAATAAATAATTCAAAGTTACACCTGTCTTTAAAGAAGAATATTTCTCCACGAAGTGTGGTGGCAGCACCAAATGTCAGTCTGGGGTCACAGGCTGTGGGTGTGGTTGATCCAGTAGGTTGGACAGGGTTTTTTGAAGGGCCTAGAAGGGGAAAAAGGCTTTTTACGACTGGAAGTCCAGTGTGACTCTTTATGCCCTTAAGTTACTTCTCAGGAAGCCGAGGGCCTTTGCCTGAAGGGAAGTGCTTCCACATTAGCTGAGTCCCCGGTGCATTTGACCCTCTCAAGTTTCTGTTTATTTAAGAAGAATAAACATGCTTTCAGAAGGAGTTTCAGGTTAAGTTATAAACTAAAAATATTAAAATCCATGTTCTTTTCTTTTAAATTCTAATCCCATTCTTATCCCAGTTTTTGACTTCTCTTTTGCTTATGACAGTCCAGTATCAACTTCTTCCTTCCCCACCAAAATTCACATGCCTGAAATTATAATATCAGTGACTTGCTTGCTCTCTTGCATAAATCTAAGTCACGATCTTTTCTGTGAAAAATGTGTGTTCTCATTGTGAAAGGAAGGGCAGGCCAGGAGCGAAGAGGATGTGAGATGCCAGAGATCAAAGGAAAGAGATACTTTGTGGGTGAGTGTTGGGGGCGTTGGACAGTAGAGGGCGTTAGTGCAGGGCTCATTGCTCAAGGAAGTTCCCCTGACACCAAAGCCCTTGCTGAGATGCTCTGGCATCCTGGATTCTATCGAGCTGGTCCGCCCAGACAGGGAGGCTGCTCTCCCCCATCCCGATCCACTCTCGCCCTCACTATTAAGGAAGGGGGGCGGAAAGATGTTGTGGTCGCACCCAGGCCAGGCTTCTGGCAATAGGGCAAGATGTTCTCATACACTTCACAAGAAGCATCAGTAATGCCACTGAAAAGAATTTCGGAATACTCTCCATCTATTACTCTCCTTCCGCAGACACCTGCTTTAATACGTTTACTATGTGTCTTTGGGTTTGCACATATCTTGAAAACACCTTGCTTTGTCTATATCCATGGTAAATATATGCAGTCATATATCATGAAATTTATTAATAATTTGCACAATGTAATTTCTAACAGTGGTTTCTTTCTTCATAAGCACAAAAATTTTAAAAATCCATTTATGCTGTTACTGTATGTGTGTCTAATTCTATGCTCTGACTGCTGCTACCCCATGGTACATATCTACCATGTTTTACTAGTATTTTCTATTTTGGATAAATCCCACAGGTGACCTCCAGCTTCCACCTCTGCAGACAAGCCTTTAATAAGCATCCTTGGCATGGGTTATACATGTCCCCTTAGGGACCTATGTAAGAAGCTTTTGGATAAATACATCTGGGAGCAGGTTTACTATGTGGAATGGGAAAGTCACGTCTTTTTAGAATATATGAAATTGGGAATTATAAGAGAGGGAGAAACAAGTCCTCATTGTCCATAGATGATGAGAAGTGTTGTCATACTTTTCTTCCTAACCTTTTAAGGCAGAAATAGAGGCTCACCCCCACCCCTGCAGGCTATTTTTGTTAATATTTATTATAAGAGACTTTTACAGTTCATGTTGAACTTTCCCTACAGTTACAATGTGAGATAGGCCCAAAGGGAGAGATGCTGGGATGCTGGGCCTGTTTGAGCTCATTCCCTGACCTATTCCAATGCTCCATCATGATTCCACATGGGGTTTTCAGATGACCTTACCATAGATGGCCTGAATGCCATTGATGTCATCTTGAGGGAGTGAGTAGGTGCTGGGGTCCCTGAAAGCATAGGTGGGATACATCAAAGCCCCAGGGTCAGTGGAGTGAGACAGCCCCAACGAATGACCGAATTCATGAGCAGCAACAAGAAACAGGTTGTAACCTGAAATATAAACATGAGTGGTGAAAGGCTTCATGTGGACCCAAGGGTAGTAGAAGAATAGCCTCAAGAAAAGCAACCTGCAGAAAGAACCCTTTCCATGTCTGCCTTTCTCATTTTTTTCTTCAGGTACCTGCAGAAAAGAAGATTGCGAGGAATCAAGGGAGGAGCCATGAGTTATAATTAGATGCATATGAGCTTCTTAGCAAACCTGAGAATCAAGAACAGCTACCTTTGTTTCAATCTTGCATTTAATGAAAGCGGACCCAAAGTTTGGAGAAGTAGTGGCAGAGCCACGGCTGTCATGACTCCAGGACTCTTTTTTGTCATTCCCACACCTTCTCTTCTGTGTTCCGGATCCTCAGGCTCATTAGCAGGATCTCAGTGAACAGGTTGTACTATTAACAAAAAAGAAGGCTTCCGGGCAGTGAAGTCACCTCAGAGGCAGGCCTGACACACTTTCTCTCCCTAGTCACCCTAGGCATATGTGGCTCTTCCTTGTTTTCAAGCTCTCCAAGCATCTATAGGAGTTTTCCACTGGAAAAAAAGTCACAAACTTTTATTGTTTCCCTTCTCCCATCTTTCACCATCCGTGAGCATAGTGCCTTTCAAATCTGGAACTTTAAAACTACAAGGACCGAACTTCCTATCAAATAAAGCCTAAGCTCCTTCGCCTAGCCCTGAAGATCTCCTCCCATCTGACTCCCTTTGAGGGCCTGACTTCCTGCGCGAATCTTTCAGTAAAACCAGTCTATGTACCTCATCACAAATATATTTTGAATTTTCCTATAAACCTATATAAAAATAACAGTCCTAGTTGTACAGGACCTACCACAGGCCAGGAATGTAGTAACACCTAATCCTCACAAAATTTTTGCGAAGTTTTAATAGCAATATTTTTACAGTAAAGAAACTAAAGCTCCCAGAGTTTGAATATTTTATCATTGGTCTTGCCCCTAGTAAATGGTAGATCTGGGTTTGAACTCAGGTATGGTGCCAGATCTGGGCTCTTACCTCTATGTTTGACTTGCTGTTGATAATCAGTCTAGTATCAGCCTCCATGACTTGCTTTTTAAAAATCAACTTTCATTTGTGTACTTAGGAATATATCTCAGAAAAAAAAAAAAAAACATCTTCGAGTATCTGCAGTACTGTCCAAGAGGCTGTGGGGGATTTGAATTGGTTCTTTGCTCTTAAAGGTACCTGACAGAGAAAGGAGCTATGAATGCAAACAACCTGAATACATAGAACAACAGTGAGTGAAAACAGGGAGGAGACGCAAAGTCTGTCAGAATCTTGGGAAGAAGGTCTCATCAGCGGTGGAAGATGAGGCAGAAGGAAGCGTTGTCACTGCATGGGTAGACGAGGGAGATCGTAGGAAATGGGGTACAGGCATGGGAAGGGCGTTTCAGGAAGAGGAATCAATGTGAGCCAGTACAAGATGATGGAAAGCACAGAAAGTGAACTAGGAGCAGTCACAGCACAATGTGCCTGGCCTAAACAAAACAGGAAGACAGGCCAAGAAAGGCTGCAGGTGAAAACTCACTAAAAACTTTTAGGGCCAAGTAAATGTATTTGGACTTGATTTGGTGTAGACTGCGCAAACACAGAAACATTTACAGATTTTGTGTGTGTGTGTGTGTGTGTGTGTGTGTGTGTGTGTGTGTGTGTGTGTGTGTTATAGTTTGAATCTGGAATTTCCCCCAAAGCCTAGTGTTTAAAAGGCGATACAATCTTAGGGTTTAATATTTAGTCCCCTAATAAACAAAAAAGTAACTAAGGCTTTCTAAGGACAAATTTGCTACAATGTTAGAAAAAAATGGGAGGGGACAGAGACTGGGCGATCAGGTAGTCATTGGAATCATGAAGACGGAAGACGCGATGGACATTTTAGCCAGGGGAGAGGCTCATGGGAAGACAAAAGAGACGGGGTTATTCATTATTTTTTAAGTATCCTAATCTCCTAGCACAGGAAATTAGGTAGAGGAGATTCTCACCAGATTTATGTTCAGAGAATGGTAGAAAGAACTGATGGCAAGCAAGATATTGTAGAAGGTGGTCTTCCTGTTGTTTTCTAAAATGTTCTCTGTCAATCTATTCTTTTCTAAAAAGTGCATATTGTGGGCCCACGGGCTTGTGGAGTGCCACGTAGTCTGGATACACCTTTTTGGGTTTTTTTTTTTTTTTTAGATACGCCTTTTCTCAGCTCTTTTATTCCCCTCATGCAACCCTGCCTCTCTTATGCGGCTTCTGGAAGGAGCGCTTTGCTGCATGGGAGCACACTGGCGAATAAAAGCTCTGAGAAAATGAAGTAACTAAGGAAGAGAATGTGGCTACTCTTTTCTAATAACTTTCCAAATGGTACAATTGCTTGAGAATTTCCAAAAAGAGAATAAGCCTCTTCAAACATCACTAACTTTCAGAATTTAGAAGAGAGATATGACCTTAAGCAGTGACCAGTAAAGAGTTCAGGCTCTGTGGGTCTGTGTTGCAATGGTGCCACTGCCTAGTTAAATAAGCCGGAGGTGATGCACAAACAAACAAGCGTGACCTTCCTACAGAAAACAACCTTACCTGAGCAGGCCCCGGCAGAAGGCCTGCGGTATTCTGATCTCTGCCTGTTCTGGTTTGAATGTGTTTCTCAGAAATTCATGTGTGACAAACTTAATCTCCAGTGCACCAGTGTTGGGAGGTGGGGCTTATCTGGAAGTTTAGGTTAATGCTGCTGTGCAAAGGGTTTGAGGCTGCAACTTAGCCTGTCTGTCCTGCACTTCTACTTTCTACTATGTGAAGCTACAGCAAGAGAGACCCCTCCAAATGTCAATGCGTTGGCTTTGGACTTTGCAGCCTCCAAAACCATAAGGGAACGAGTTTCTCCTCTCTATCAATTATTCAGTCCCAAGTGATTTGTTATAGCAGCCCAAATGGACTAAGACATTGCCTGAAGAACAGGGTTGGTGATTAGCGTAGGAATTTATTTTTTAAAACCTCAATGACCAAGTGTCTTGAGGCAGCAAAAATGCAAATAATTCATTTTTATGAGTTTGTAACTACAACAATGTGATGTGTGTGTGAGCATGTGCACACATGCGTGCAGATTCTCATGCGGACATGTTAATTCAGGAGCTGCATGTGGATATCATCTTGGTTAACTTACCTTTGGTGGTTACAGTCCATGTTTCTTCTTCATCAAAATGAGCATCTCCTCCAATGCCTTGGCCCGGCTGAAATGCGTGAGCAAGGATTCCATTAGGCCCATCAAACGGAGAATTGTCACCGTGATCTGGAATATGACAGTTTGTGTTGAGTCCTTGCTGAGCCACTGCTTAGCAGGGAAAACACAACTGAGTATGACTGCTTTGACCCTACCTCGTTCAACAAAAGCAATGTGGATATCTGCTTCTCCCTGCAAAATCCTGGTGAAGGTCAGAGGTGACGCAGCACTCCAGACTTGAAAGGCTTTTTCAATGGTTGCTTCCACATTCGCCCCGGACAACTGTGGGGTATACTTTATAATCCTTTAAAACAGTAAGATACATGAAGGGTTTGCTATTGCTTGGAACAGTCTTCCATCAGCAGAGTGAATTGCCCCTTTCGGAGTGTGTGGAGTGGCTGATGGCCTATCACTGCAGAGGGTCTAAGGGTGTAAGTCTCAGGACTGAAGACTAATATGGTTCTGGACCAATGACAACTTGTCTTTAAACTTCAGTGGCCTCACTCATAAGATGAAGATAACTAAGATTCCTCCTGTGGGGTTGCTATAGGAATTAAACACATGTAAATCATCTAGCTCACTATTTAGCAAATAGTGTTGCACAAATATTGGGTATTATTGTCATTATTATGAAGATCTAGAGGAGGCAGGTCTATACTTCCTCCAGCAAGGATTAAGCCTTATTGTAGTCCTAGAGTGAATGCTTTAACAGACAGCCTCATACTGCCACCATCCTGCTTAGATCACTGGGGAATGAAGACAGGAATGGTTGGCTTTGGCATGAAAAGAACCCATGGGGCCTCCAGCTTTCCCTTTTCACTCTTGCTTACAATTCTTAATTTACTCATTCACTATTCATACTCTGTAAGGGCAGGAATACCTACTTGTCCCTGGTGTACCCAAGTCCCAGAACACTATCCAGCACATCATAAGGGCTCAATCACTACTGGCTAAGTGAGTGAATTCTGAAACTCTAGAAATATCACCTGTAGGTCAGGTCAGTGTGTTTCCACTTGGGACTTCCTGGAGTTAACATGTAATCGCCAGTATCAGGCACTCCACAGCGAGGCTTTTTCATGATCTCTAGAGTTTCTTCATCTGGCTCTCCGGTCACATTCAACCCAAAAAATTGCTGCATTTCTTTAATCTTCTCAGCAATCACGTAAGTGATGTTTACCTTTGCAGACCGATACACTATATCGCTTGGTAAGTGGTAGAATTTTTGTAGGTAATTCTGGACAAAGTAAGCACATACGGGTTCTGGCTGTGCAACTGCCTTCAGTTTTCTGAGCATTTTGCACTCTTTCCTAAGTTCTGCAGAGCTCCAGCCACAACCACTAATAACCTGAGACCAACAAGTAGAACATAAATGGATGGACTGACTTGGAGGTAATAATGGAAAAACGGTCCTCAGTTCAGGGCTCCAATGTACACTGGCACATTAAGAATAGGTGTCACATGAGTGATAAGGACCGAGCTATTCATGAAAATACTACAGCACTGTAAGGAGACTATCTTCCTATTTTTATTGCAAAAATCGGGACCCGATTTCTAAAAAAATGTCTATTGAAATATTAGTCGCATAAAAGCAGATTTTCTTTTCTTTAACCCTCTTTCACTACTGGAAAGAAGCTTTACTCATCTGCCTGAAGAAATGAAGGCAGAGAAGTGAGCAACTTGACAAATGACAATTCTGATCCCCACTTTCCATGTTGCTTCTCAAATGAGAAGGGACGATAACTTCAAAAGAACAACTCCGTACATGTTTTTGGGCAACGGAAAAAGCCTTACTGATGTTAACATTTTCTTCCCTAAGATAACTTTTTGGAAGGGAGCAAGATCTCCTCGGGAGTTTCTGTGGAGTGCTAACAAGCAAATCACACGACTTCTTTGTCTCACCTCATGTCCCCTGAGAACATGTGGTACTTAGTAAGTGATATAGGACAGAGCGCACACTTAGGGATCAAACAGGTTTGGTTAAACCTTAGCTCTGCCAGGGTTTCACTGTGAATACTTGGACACCCTATCTAAGTTAAGGTTCACTTTTGCATCTGATATGGACATAACAATCTCAGGGCTATTTTGAAAATTAATAGACTTTTGATATTAACCCAGGGCTTACTATTGCCATTTTAAGAAAAAAAAAAAACCAAGAATAATACTCTTCCAAGGTGTAATGTTAGGAAAATTGTGCACAAAAAATTTATGACCACATTTTCTCGGATTTCTTAAAAATTTGCCCTTTTGGACTATGAAATGATGGGGGGAAGCTCTTGATTTTGCTCTTAGTATGATTCTAAGAGTTTATAACAGACTCCAATTCACTGCTGGGAAATCCAGTTACATTATTATTAATTTATAGCTCATTAAATCTCTCATTCACATGTTCTCTTCTATTCCTAGAAGTTTTGATTGCAATGAAACACTCATCTAGGAAGCAGAAGTCATGTAGCAAGTGGATTACAGATATACTAGAAGAAAAAAACCTTACGGGAGAAAGAAAAGTATTTAGTTTTATAAATAAAATAAAAGGTTCCTAGTGGAGGCAATCTGCAACAGCATATTGCCAGGCTTTGAAGAATCTGACTTGCTTTCATGACTAAATTTCAGAGGGCTCAACTTTGCTGTTTTGAAACCCTTCAATTAACTGAAAGGGAATATCGACCCTCAACTAAACCATCCAGGTAATTTCTTCCAGGCTATTTTGACTAAAAAGAGAAAAACAAACCTTGTAATTTTCTAGCAATTGACAAAGCAGCCATGGCACAATTGATAGTCATTTACCTTCACAATTTTTGCATTTTCTTCTTTTGAGCGTTCAGGAGGTATGGGAGAGGCCTCGGCAAGGTCCATGTAGAGAAAGACCAGAAAAGGAAGTGCCTTCATGCAGAGCATGGCCTTGTCCTCAAACACAAGCTGATGTGGTCTTTTTTTTCTGTCTCTCTGGGTAGGACTGGATGGGCGCGCTGAGGTTCATAGTACAGTGTGTCATTCACTGCTCTCTTTTGGTTCCTTATAAAGCTGTATCTTTTTTTTCTTCCCAACCCCTAAGGCTGTGTCTTAAACAATTGCTCCATCAGGAATATGGAGCAACACAGTTTAATTACACTTGCACTTCTGCAACTTTAAAATGTGATTTAGCACCCTTCAAACAGAGGAATCTTTGAACAGAAAAAGTACTATTTGTTATTGTTTGCTTTGGTGTTTTCAGTTATTTACTTTTGCACAATTATCTGGTCAAGAGGAAGAAATAAGCTAATCCTATAGCTATGAACTTGCATTTTCTGGCTTTGTAAGATGATGAGTCCAAATTAGTACCTATAGGGGGATGTTGCTGAAGTAGCAGCAGATGCTCTGGGACTCAGAAGCCCAACCACAGAATTTCTTTGCTCCCCACCCTCTTTGCCTATGAAGAGTCATATGGACCTGCGTGTACTGTCACAAAGCAGGCCTTGTACGGGGGTCTCAGGGCAGCTTCTGGAGGATGTGGCCTTGGTATGAATATATTAGAAAATTCCCCCCAAACAGTGGGCCCTGAAGTTATCTCCCTTTACCCAATGAAGAAATTCACTTCTGGTAAGTGAATTGCCTTCCCTTTTTCTCTTCATTTCTTTTCGTTTTTCATTTTGAGTTAGGACTGTGAGTTAGTTCTATGTTTGCCTCCAAGGGCCTCCCATTATCCAGCATGGAACATTTTCATTAGACACTAAAGCATTAACCTCCTTTTTGTTTTCTGGTTATTGGGTGACCCCTGCTGGTCATGGTGAGATGTTACTGTTTTTTTCCTCCTTTCCTCCCGCCTCGTATTCACCAGTTTATTATAAGGGATATTGCATAGGTTACAAATGAAAAGATGCACAGGGTGAATTGCAGGGGAGGGGTGCAGAGATTTCCATCCCTCCCCAGTGCACGAATCCCAGCAGCCTCTATGTGTTTGACGTTCTCTCCAGAGCTTGTCCTCTTCTAAGGAGTCTTCAATGCATAAGCATGGGTTCTGATACCCGTGAGGAAACCCAGCAACACCTGTCTGGATTCTCCTTGGCCTCTGTGCAGCATGCCTCTTCCAGAGTATGGGGTCAGGGCCTTCTTGGAGTGAGGAGGGTCTTATGACCTACTGTCAGACAAATTAGGTAGGTTGAAGACTTTTCTTATGACCAGCTCCAAAATGGAAAGGTGGGAAAATAAAGGGCAACAAAATAATAGATGAGGGTGATGAGAGCGAAGGCAGAGGACGATCAGAGACAGACTGCTGTAGGGGCTCTAAGTTTTTGCTTTGGGCAATCTAGAGAGTCACTGCCCTATGCCTGTCCCTGTCTCTTGCTGTGACTATTGAGTTCCAGGACAGAACTATACTCGGGAGCCTCTAAGTGTTAGACAAAGGAAAGGTGTCAGCAGAATGCACTGAGCCAGGCTGCCCCCAGTTGAAGGCATCTTTCCCCCTCTCCAAAATCATGTCCTTCTACTTGCTATTTGGGTGACCTACAATACAATCTCTCTCTCTCTCTCTCTCTCTCTCTCTCTCTCTCTCTCTCTGTCTCTCTCTGTCTGTCTCTCACTCTCTCTCATTCTTGCTCTCTCTTTTTTTAATCAGGATAATCTTGGCTTTTGTCAATGTGGGTCTTAAGCTAAGCAAAATAAAGCAGATTCATTTGCTGAATCACTTTCTAATGAAATGCAATGACTCTTCAATGTGAGACAGTATTTCGGAAAGGAGTGTCACACTAATCAGCAGTTCTACTGCCACGCTATGTCTGTGCCAGCTGGCATGGCGTTCACTACTCACAAGAGCCACTGAACTCCAGGATGTGGCCGATCTGGCCGAGGTGTGTTGTAAGCGTATAACATGCCACAAAGTTCAATGACTTTGCATGAAGGTAAGTGAGGAAAGAGATCTCATTTACGATTTTTAAAATATTGATTTCATGCTGAAATGGAAATATTTTGAACACACTGGGTTAAGCAAAATGTATTATTTCCCCTCCAATTTTATTGATATAGGTGCAAAATTTGAGGATTACAGTAGACTTGAGCATTTTGTGCACACACATATATTGGCAAGGTTATAAGTCCTTCCCCTCTCTCCTTTTGGCCCTACCCATACCCCCTATTCCCATTATTTTCCACATTAAGTTCTGTGAGATAATTGTGATCGAGGCTTCTCATATCAGAGAAACCATCCAATATTTCACTTTCTGCTTCTAACTCACTTCAGTAAGCATGATGGTCTCAAGTTGCCTTCATTTGCCTACAAGAGCCTTCAACCTACCTGTCTTTATAGGTGCATAGTGTAGGTGCATACTAAGCAAAATGTATTATTAAGTTAATCTTCCCCATTTGAAAATGTAAAATGTGGCTTCAAGAGAATTAAAAATTCTACATGTGCCTTGTATTCTACTTCTCTCAGGCTATGCTGATCGAGTGATCAAGCTCATAGTGAGTCAGTTACCATCTGCCCCATCAGTTTTTTTATTATTTAGCAATTACTTACTATAAAGCACTGCATTAGGTACCATAAATGAGCATAGCAGCTATGTCATAGGAGAATGTGACCTTTGCCATCAACACGTAGAATACACATAGGAAGAGGAAACACACATCCAATAATTTAGATATCTCCAAGCAAAAGTGAGGAAGCTGAGCCTAATTTTTGCTTTAGACCTCGGGAGACTCTTCTGCTTGATACTCTGTTAAACTTTTAGCTGTCATTTGTCCTTTGTATGGAACAATGCGAGTGGTAATTGGCACTAATCAATTTGCAGGAAATGAGTAGTTGTTGCCTTAGGGTTCCAATTGAGGTCTTCTTCCACCACACCCCACAATTTGTTCTTTTTTATTAGTTTGCCTTAACTCATAAATAAAACCTAGAGGCTGGTCAGAATAGTGCCCAACAACTAATTTTCTAAATTGTTACGCGTTTTGTTGAAGGTATGTCTTCCACGGTGACAAAATTAAAGGCATTGTTTCTAACTGAAGTATGGTGGGAGTGATAATCTCCAGTGTCATTTTCTCCCCATGCAGCACTTGGAATCAGGACAACAGTAGGACCTGAGAAGTATAGTTTATTTTTAACAGTGATCTAGCACAAAATCTGCATCTTGCAGCTGAATGAAATAAAGAATACAGATTACTCATCATCTGAAGCAGTGACAAGGAAGACTATAACAAAAACCAGTTTCCTGTCTCCAAGATTTTTGTTGTACTTCTAATTCCACTGAACGATGAGAGATTAGATTTCGTGATCTGTCACATGGCCTGCCATTAAATTCTTTACTCAAATGGTAATGCACTTTAAATTAAATTTTTATTACTAAGTATTGAAAATTCCTACCTTGAGATTCGAGGGGATGCATCTGTGAGAAGACTGACAATGTGACACATGTAACATCCTTTCTAGTTGAAGTTGATTATTCTATAAGAGGATAAAAAGAGAGAGTAAGTAAAAAAATCAAAAAGAAAAACTAGAAACACAACATTGACAAATCTCATAATGCTTGAAATAGTGTATGTTCCCAAAAGCTCAAAACATGCTATGAATTTGATTTGTTTTGCAAGTGAGTGTTTGGTGGAAACTCTCACTTTCCCCATACCTCATCTAGAGGAAATGCTCTTCTAACTTTCTGTTCCTTACTCCTCTCTCTGTTCCAGGCTCTGGGAAAACTGATGGTCTCAGAGACTTAGTATGCCTCTGTATCCCCTGACTGCAGACTCTTTCCTTACCCAGCCAACTAATATCCAGTTATTCTTGCAGTTTGTCATTGATGGCAGCGTCCAAATCCTCATAAAATCTTTCTTCCACACTACACTTTCTATCCTAAAAAACACAGAATATTATCTTATGCTTAGAAATTCATTTTAACTTGGTATTACTTCAAAGATTTAACTCACTTTGAGGATGAGTTCATAGTCTAATTTTCTTCAGCAGATATTACCAATGGTCTTTGATTGGAATCATTGGTCATTTGAGCTGTTTTGTTAAGGAAGTTCCATCCCATATTATGTTAGTCTAGTTCCTGTTGCTATGACAAATCACCAGAGGTGAAGTAACTTTAAAAAAAAAGGTTTATTGCGCTCACAGTTTTGGAAGTTAAAAGTTAAAATTGCATAGTTCAATCTATAGTCAGGACCCTCCAGCCCTGGCTGTCTTACCTTATAGTTATGGTTTAGATCTGCAGTGTTCCCCAGAAGCCTCAAGTACTTACAACTCTACTATATCTAAATACATGAGGCTTTTGGGGGACCCTTCAGTTGCAAACCATAACACTATGTCATGTCCACCTCTCTATACAAAATACATTTAGTTCTTCTTCTAAGAGTTGCCAAAGCCTTAACCGTTCCAGCACTGCTAAAAAGTCCAAGTTCAATGTTTCCTCTGAGACCCAAGGCAAATTCTTAATGTGAGCTCCTGTGAAAGTAAAAGAAAAGTTCAACATTTCCAGCATACAAGATGCATGGTAGGCATTCCCATCCCAAAAGGGTGGAATAGAAGGATAGGAAGCAATCGAAACAAAACAAGTTCTAAACCCAGGAAGGCAAGGGTTAAATCTTGCAGCTTTGGTCCAGCACTTGGGCCAACTGTGGCAAGATGTGAATTCCAAAAGGCTTTGGTGTTCCTGTCCCTACAGCATTGCCCCTGGCTGTAAGCTCTGTGGCTTTTCCTTTGGGTTGGCTCTGCTCACAGTCTATCGTCTTCCTCAGCTGATGAACCATATTTCTGACATCTCCACAACTCTGGGGTCTCCACCGTACCTTAGGCTTCTCCTTTACAACTTTATAATTTTCCCTCTCAGGGACACACTTCTAGGCCTCCAAGGCCTTACACTAAAATCCGGGTGGAAGCCTACAAGACAGCACAATTCTTGCATGGCTGTGAAACCAACATCATGTGGATAATGCCAGGATCTGCTCCTGGCTTCAACATTAGTCTGCCCCCTCTTGGACAATTGCTGCTGAGGCCTCTGAGTTCTTATAAGGCTGCAAGCATCCAGCAAGCATGGGTGTCTTTAGCCCTAAAAGATGCCCTGGAGTACTCTTCTCCAAGCAAAATTCTTTGCCTTCCCATCCTTTAATTGGTGAAGAGTGGGATTTTGTTGATTCTGAGACATACCTAAGGCATCTTTTTTATTGTCCCCATTTTAAATACTTGACTTCTTTTTACTGGTAGTCTCTTTAACATCTCTCTGCTCTTCTGCCCCACCTCTGCAGCCTTGCAAAACTGCAAACTCCTACATCATTTCCTCTGCCATTTCCTCCTGCTTTTTGCCACAGAGTTGGCTGAAAGCTTGAAATAGTACTCATATGACAGCATGAACATTTCGCTGCCTTGAACTTTTCTCTACCACATTAAGTAGTCCACTGTCCTCATCTAAGCTTCAGGCAAAGTCCCTGAACAAGGGTAAATGCTGACATACTTTTTACCAGAGAGTAGCATGTATGGTTTCCATACCAGTTGCTAATACAGTCCACCTTCCTATCTGAAACGTCTTGAGCCTGACTTTTACAATTCATGCTTCTATCAGCACTCTCTACTTCAAGCTCTGACCAGAATCTCTCATCAGGCTCAGCTTATAATGTTCTAAAGCTTCTGAAGCTGCATGATCAACCTCTCTGAACGCCTCCCACAACCAGTTCCAAAGTCTTCCTACCCACATTGCTGGATAAAGTCACGGCAATGAGCCCACTTCTGGGTACCAATTTCTGTCTCAGCAATGAGAAAGTAACTAAGGCACTCATCATAGGTGGCGGGAGTGTGTACAAACAGGAAAAGAACACACAGTGAGACAGGAAGCTCAGTAGATGAGGAGAGCCAGTCTTGCTCTGTTTATGACGACTTGATCTCATGAGAATTACCTTGGGTTCCATGTGATCTACTTAATCTTACCTGGGAACAATGCCCTTAGATCCACTTCTGAAAGTTCCTGTCCTCTCAACACGACTGCTCTGAGGACCATGCATCCAACACACAAACCCTTAAAGGATAAATGGGATACAAACTATAGTCCAGGTATTCTCACCAAAGTATTTCTTATATCATTATTACATGATAATTGCCAGGAAATAAACATACTATATATCACATGTGTTCTCTATGCACAACTTTGCATGCTTTGTGCACTTAATCCTTATAATATTCAGCAGGTAAAAAATGGGCATGACTCCAATTTTAAAAACAGTAGGAAGCTGATTCTCAACAAGGTTAGGTAACTAATCTAATGTATGATGATGGTTATTGAACCCTGGACCATGTGACTCCAAACTTTTGATAGTCTTCATGATGATCGAATCTCTGTAGGCTTGCACACGTTCCAGAAGGTCTTGCTCTTAATTGGTGGTGAGTCTCACCAAAAATCCACATTCCCATGAGACCAAGAAAGACACTTTCTGGAGAACCAAAGGTCTGATGTCATATGTTCCCATCCATCACAGGTATTTCTTAGATGGGATAATTTTAAAATTTGTCACTGAAGTACTCACTGACAAGAATTTACTTAGGAAATGATATCATACATGCCGTGTAACAACACAAGGGAGGAAAATGTAAAGACATGACATTTGTAACCATATTGACTTTGGTTGAAATTTTGTTTCCTCACATAACTAGCCTTGTAACTTTGGAGAGTTACTCATTAATGCGTATCATAAAGATGTCAATGTGGAAGGCACTTTTCCTTGCCTCTCCTGGTATAATGGGTAATAATGTATAATATATAACCACAGGTGTCATGAAACTCACACTATATAAGCTCAACTCAGGTTTCGTTTCTTAGAGGGCACCTAGCCCCTTTTATTTGTGATGAGGAAATTCATCCCTTTCTTTAACATTAGATGCTGTATTTTTTGGCAGTCAAGCATAAAAAAAAGTTTCCTCAACCCTGTGTTGTCTGCCTGAACTCAAAGTCCCAAATATCATCATATATTAACTTTCATTAATGGAACATTTTATAAATATCACATGTATGGCATGTAAGACATCTTGTCATTCTTGTCTCAAAAGAAGAATTATCACTCTCATGTATGGTTTTTCTGTTCTCCCAAAGAAAATGTTTGAAGTGGTCATCATGGCATTAATTAGAACCAGCAATGAGTATCTGTGAAGTGAGTCACGTAAATGCAAAATTCTCACTCTCCACTCTTGGTATCTAAGCACACTAGTCGCCTTCATCAGAAATCCTGTTCAGTTTCTTCAGCAAGAAAGCTATGTGAGGTGCAGTCAGACTCAGAATCCCCCTTTCTCTTAATATTTTTTCTTAGTAATTTTTTTTTTTTTTTTGAGACGGGGTCTTGCTCTGGTGCCCAGGCTTGTCCTGAACTCACTATGGAGCCCAGGCTGGCCTTCGACTCTCCTCAGCCTCCCGAGTCCTGGGATTATAGGCATACACCCCCATCCCCAGTTTATGTGTTGCTGGGGAATCAAACTTGAGTACTTAGTGCTTGCTATGCAAGGCGCTCTAACTGCTCAGCCATTCCTCCAGCCCCCTCTTAGTAATCTTTTAGCCATTAACTCCCATGCTGTTTCTGACTATAATCTCCACTTGTCCATGCTGTCTTTGGAATCAAGCCCACATCCATTCTGGCCTTCAGCCCCCGATGGAATAGCTTCTGGGGAAAATAGCTGCTTTACTGTTGACCAGCTTCTTTAACAAAGAAGTGGTGCCACAGACTCACGCGTGGGCCCTCCAAGTCTGTTCCACTCAAGTCCTGCAATCTCCTGGGAGCAGCCCTGACTGAGCTGCATGCTTTCAGGACTCTGAGATTGTGTCACTCTTAGTGCCGAAAGGGTTCCTACTTGCACAAACTAGACTGACACAAAGGTCTGAGTGCTATGCAGCCACCCTCCTTTTCTGACTATCTCGCAAATCCCGTGGGTCTGCCACCTCATTGTCCCCCTCTGTCAGGAGCTGGCTCTCACAAATTAGTCTGAGAACAGACATATCTGTGCTCCTCTGACTCACCGCATGTATGCTTTGTTCCTTCTTCAGGCTCCTCACATGACAACAAAGAGGCAAGTTGTTTGGCTTTACCAAAATTGGTGAAATTACAGGAGACTCTGTTGTTATTTTAACTTGCTTTGGTGCTCTTCTCCACTGGCTAGTAATTTTTTTTCCTACACCGTTCATCTCTTTTTAATGGAACCTGCTTCTCTATTTCTCCCTTTTGGTCTGCCTTAATCCTGAAAGAAATTCTCTACAATTATATTTCTTGTTCAAGCTATAGCTTTATCCTTTTCTTCATCTACTTTTTTTTTCCCCAAGGAGAGCTTCTCTGCCTGGCACATAGGAGATACTGTAATAACTATTGGATAAATGAAGAAAGAGAAGAAGAGGTGAATATTTCCAGCTTACCAGTTTGCAAAGACACCTATCTATATGACTTGAGTTAATTTATTCTGCCCTCTACGGGGAATCATTGTTTTATCTTTGGCAATAATCTTCACCAAGATATTTGCTCCAAAGGATCAAATAGATCAAAAGTTCTTAAAGAACTTTTAACCTTCTGTTTTGTGTTTGTATATCCTCTTCATTCTTCTCAATAGAAATGATTTTTACACAAGACAGACTATGCTAACCCACTGAGCTTTGTGCAAACTAGGTGTTCTACAAAGAGAACATGACACTGAATTTGTAAGGACTGAACAGGTGAATCATTAATAACTTTATGCAAAGGTATCTTTTGTGGTTGTCCCAGCTAGAGCTGTTTTTGGGTCCAGTTTATCCACAGGGGCACTCTGTCATTATTACTCCCTTTGCTAAATGCTTATCTTCAAAAGATACACTTCAGCAGAACTGGCAGAATCCTCATAGTGGCTTTTCTGACCTATTGCCTTCTGGTGCTCTTAACTTTAGATTAGCAAACTTTAATAACAGATCTAGGCAAAAAAGGAAATGTGTTTATGAGTGTTCTCTGGAGGACCAACGGAAGAAAAATCAAGGGAAGTCTCAATTACACAGTATCATAAAGTTTTAATGTAGTTGTTTAATATAGTTGAGGCCTTAACATCCATTTTTAGGTCTGACATAAATGTTTGAAACCTTTTCATCTCTGATCTACTTCTAGTTAACCTCTTGCGGTTGTCAGTAACCAAACCCACTTGTTCCTCAGCCCACAGAACCCAGCACATTCGACAGATGCTGATGCGATAAACCTGTTGGTCAATGCCTGAGCCTCAGCTTCATCACAGAAGCCGTGCAAATAAGCAAATATCTTGATATATCAGCTATTCAGTCATAAAAAGGAAATCATGTCTCATCCACCAAGTTCTTAGAAGCATATGTGTATTGATGGGTCCTTTGTGAATTGTATTTATAAAATTGTAATAGTTATTATTTCTATGACATTAATGATTTTTCACATTATGAGGCATAGGAAGAGGTAGTTTAGCTCACTTATTTTCCTTCTGGCATGAAAAGATAGGATATAAACTGAAGTAATTAAAAATAACACTCTTTTCTACTTGGCATGTAAAAGCACGCCCATTAATCTCCTTACAGTTTGGCTCTCTTGCCTGGAAAACAGACATAACAATAATATATATGTTTTGGAATTAAATGAATTAAAGCAAGTAACGGCAAAGGAAGTCTACTTCAATTGCTTGATGAGTGCTTATTCCTCTCAGTGTTGAAAGAAGTCTTTTTCTTTTTAAATCACTGAGCTAAATCCTCTCACAAGAGTGCCAACAGCAGTGCCAATCAGCAGTGCTAAGTTGTATGTTTTTGTAGGGCTGAGGATGGAATCTAAGGTTTTTGTACTGAACTGCATACCCAGTCTCTCTCTCTCTCTCTCTCTCTCTCTCTCTCTCTCTCTCTCTTTCAATTGAGACAGGGTCTCATTAAGGTATTAAGTTGCCCAGGCTGGGCTTGAACTTGAGACTTTCTTCCAGGAATGCTACGATTGCAGTCCTGTATCACCATGCTTAGGTGTTTTATTTCTCAGCAGAGGGGAAAAAAAAAAAAGCCATTAAGAAACATTCAAGGAACAGAGTATGATCATTTGAAGTGGATTTTAGCTTTTAAAACTAAATTTCCTGAGGAAGTATGATAAGATAAAAATACATTTACAAAGAAGTATTTTTAGCTGAAGCCACATTATAAACCACACATTGCATCATCTCGTGCACAAACTTAGAGGCCTTGTCCAGGAAGAAACTATGTGACCAGGCTCTCCTGCATTATTACCATAGCCAGGAGCTAAATATGACTCTAGGAATAATTGCTAACAAATTCATTACACCCTGAAGTCACGTACGACACACAACCATGGAGTGGGAAGACTCTCTAAAGAGCTGTGTTTCCTACTGACCTTGAAATTGTCAAGTTCCTCCGAATCCTTAAACATCCGTAAGACTGATAGGACATGGCCTCAACTTCCGGCATCCCACTGCCATATCTTTGAAAGATTAACCCCTTTTTTCTACACTCTGGGTTGATTCTGCGAGCAATGTGATCAGTACAGCCAGCAAGGTGAGACTAACCTACACACCCTTCGCCTCTTGCGCTGGAACACCTACTGCCAGAGAACTGTACCTCCTTCTACGAAGACCAAATGTACACACTGTGGGGAAGCCCAGCAACGGGTGAACAGCTGCAGCAAGTGGGGGAGGCTGCTTCAGACAAGCCAGCCAAGCGCCAGATGTGTGCGTGAAGAACCTGCGATGACTCCATCCCAGTAATCATCTGACTCCAGCCGCGAGATAGCGCCCAAGCAGGAAACACATGGCTGTGATTGGCAACCCACCAGCTGTGCTGATTGTCGTTTTAAGCCACGGAATTTCTTATCACTGGTGCTAGGTAGCCATGCACAGCATGCAAATCTTCCTCACTTAAATCCTCGGGATATAGAGCCACTTGGCTATCCCTTCACCCTCAGCAAAATAATTAATTATTTTGAATTAATGAGGAACCATTACAAGCAAGTAATAGTGGATACGTTAGTATGTTTGTTAGTATAATGAATACATCCTTTATTTTTCATTTTTATTTATCCTCCAAAGCCACATCTATTGTGATAAAAACATTAGTGAATGATTTCACTCATCATTGCGTGATGGGAAAACGTGACAAGGAAAATTCAACACCACAGACTTCTGTGTACACATTTCTAGGCTGGAAAAGCCTTTGTGAGGAAGTTTCTGTTCCTTCATCCCCCCCTCTGTCAGAGTTCTCTAACCAGCTTACTTGCAGTTTCTTCTTCTGTAGCTTGCTTATCTGTGTATCTTAATATTTGCGTAAACTTGCAGAGGAATAGACCTCAAATTGCAGCGGGGACAAATCCAAATCTATACCCACCAATCAGTAAACAACACCAGCATTGTTTCTTAATCGCCCCTGAAAGCCCTATAAAATTGGGCTCAACCCTTAGTTCCAGGCCCAGGACTTTTGGTGTTAGCTCCCCAGGTCCACATGCATAAAATAAAAGACCCTTCTTTACAACTCAAAAATCCTGTCAGGTGTGTCTGTTGGTCTGTTTTCTGCAACATTCAAAGTCAGACATAAATATTCTGGAGTCACTTAACTCAAATTTTTATTTATGGAATAAAATATCGTATCGTGATTTTAGGTCAGGTTGAATGCTTCATAATTTTCTCTCAAAAATAGACATCAAAATACCTATCTTTTTTGTGACTTTACAAAACATCTTGAAATTTCCAAAACACAGCATGTCATCCAATGCCTCCAGATCACTGCTTATAGAGTTACTTGGAACTGTTTCTTTCTACATTTTACTCTACAGTCAAACATTAATTCTTCCCGGGGCTCAGGGATAAATTTATTCATCATTTATCGGCCTTTTACTGAGCACTTACTTCATTGCTGATTATTGCATCCCTGATTGATAATGAGTGGTAAACACCTCCCAATACACACGTTTCCTCACGTGTAGGACCTCTCTCCTCATTGCCCCCTATGTCCTTTCCTTTGGTTCTCCATGGAGTGACCTGCTCCTTTTGGATACCTTCCTGACCCTCCAGTCTTGGGGATGGAGCCCCTCCTGCGTAATCCCACAGATCAATGTGCTTTCTGCATTATAGGCCACTGCCCTTGATGTCACATCACGTAGACTCACTTCTCCCCTTCCTCTGGGAGAATACAAATGACACAACAGTGGGTTTATGTCTATGAGTTCTGTGCTCCTAACAAGGTACCTACAGTACAGCAGGCACTCGGTGAATGTCTGTAAAATGAATAAAATAATCAGTGAAAGATGCGGTGGAGGAGACAGAACTACTGTCCCACCTCCAGGAAGCTGCTTCGTGCAGGCACCCTTCGTCCACACAGAGAGGGGTCAGGGATTGCTTCGTAGGCGGACCAGCTTCAAACTTCCACTCCAGGCTGTTGAAGCATCCAGGGCCCTCTGTTAGGTTGACTGCTTCTCTCAGGGTTTAGTACAAAGCTATTTTCCAGGATGTTCTCCTACCTGATTTCCAGGCTGCTTAGTATGTGGTGCGGCTCCGTGTAATGTCCCCACGTCATCGTGGGCTGTGCGACCGCAGCCCCAGCCTTCTTCATCCACTCTGCCACTCTTTTTTCCTCCACTAGTTTATAGACGAGTGCTTATCAGGTGTGCTCACACCTGCATCAGCTTCCTGCTTTTCAAATGTGGTTCAAATTTCTATCCCAATGTCACCTTTTTCTTTGTCTCTCTCTCTATTCTTGACTCCGTGGCATGTGCATGTGTGTGTGTGTGTGTGTTGTGGTGATTCTATTTCTCTGTTTCTTACATGTTCATTTAACACATGTTCCTTAATGTTTGTCAATAGCAGGAAGGAGACATGTGTAACAACCCTCTGCCCCAAACATGCTGTCATACATAATGTTATTAATGCCTACAAATGCTACACTCCAGTGCTATTTGGTTCCTGCATAATCAGTTGAAAGAAACAGAGAGATGAAAGGGAAAATACCCCAAATCGAGTGAGGTCACTAGTGATCATTTTAAAATTTTGCCATAGAGCGCATCCTAGATACACTCTATGTTAAGGGGATCATTGCCAGATGGTGAGCTCCGATGGCGGCGTTGGCATTTCTGCCCCCAACATTCCTTAACAAGAACCGAATTTAGGCCTAACCTACATGGACAATGGCTGCAAGGCTGTGGTTGCACATAAAGAGTTCACTCATTATATTACATATTCATTGCTGAGAAGAAAATTACCACAAATTTAGCAGATGAAAACTACACACATTATTTTTTAAATTTCTGGGGCTTTAGGTCTGGACACAGCTCATGTCCAGGTGTTTGCTGGACTGCTTTCTCATTTTGAGGTTTCACTGGGGAAAACTCCACTCGCAAACTCACTCAGGTCGTTTTTATTGCACGGTTTTCTGTCTTGTCATCAGCGCATGCGGCTGCTAATTGGCAGGTCTCAGGCTCTCCTCGGCATGCCTTTATCCCTCCAAACTGAGCCATAACGCCCTGCCTGAAGGTGCAGGCACACTTAACTTTCAGAACCAAAGAAAGTTAGGTGTAGCAAGCGTTGAAATAATCACCTTGACCTTTATGGAAATCTTCATTAGGGTTTTCCATTAATGCAGATCGTGTCCTTATGTAGGGTTCTATGAAGTAATAAGAAATACCATGTGGGCCTCTGTCCCCATTTCCTGAGAAGCTCCTAATCCACTTGAAATTCCTAGATAATAGAGACGCTAGAGGAATCGTTAGAATTCTAGTGTTAGGCCTCTGTTCTGGTTCCTGAGGCAGAGCTCCTAACACCTTTAAAGGGATCAGTGATAAGTGTAGCTTTTTTTTCTGCTGTGTGGTCTTTGATACAGATCTCTTAGTCTCCTGGAATTTCCTGGGTACCAGAAACATCTGTTGTCCTGATCAGGTGACTATTTGTGGGCTCTACTACGGGGCTGGTCACCAAAGAGACCTAACCATAATTAGAAACCCAGAGCTTTCTGTCTCACCCTGTCTCTTGGAGGAGAGGAAAGGAACGAGAGATTGTGTCAGTCATGACTATGTGAGGAAGCTTGTGTGAACATCTTTAAAAGAATGGGATTTAGAGAGCTGCTTGGTTAGCATGCAAAAGCACATTGACATAGTAGGAGAATGAGGTTTTGGGGGATGATATGGAAGCTCTGCACCCCTTCCACCTGGTATCTTTCACACTAAACAAGTAGATGCAGGTAAATGTTTCCATGAAATTTTTGAAATGTTCTAGCTGATTATCAAACATGAGGAAAAGGACATGAGGCCCTTGATTTATAGCTGGTTGGTCCATTCAGCAGATCTGGTCACATCTTTGAATTTGGAGTGAGGGGAGCATGCTTAAAAGACTGAAGCCTTGACCCTGAGTGAGCTCTGCACTAACTCTAGGTAATTAGCAACATAATTGAATTACAAGACACTCAGACAGTATTGGGAGATTTGGAGAAGTGGTTCATGTGGGGAAACTGCTATCCATCTGGCGTCAGATGTGTTTTGAGTATAGAGGGGAAAATAGTCTGTTTTTTGCACAAAGATTTCAAGTCTGTTCAAAAGTCCTTGGCTGAACCCTGAGGTGTGAGGAAGTAGCAGATTAGATTACTTATCATCTGTTTTAGTTCCTGTTCAGAAATTCCTGTGGTTTTGTCATGTTAGGTATTGAGCCGGGGGCTTGGTGCATGCTAGGCAAGCACTTCACCATGGAGCTACATCTCAGGCCACATTTCCTGTATTCATACTACTTCAGCTGTAACTCTTCACATGTAAATGCTCAGACTTATCTTCCATCCTTCCTCACTTTGGCACTTGGGACCTCCCTAGCCGGTGGTATCCAATGTTCTGAGCGTCCGCTGCATGCCATCTGGATTTTCCAGCATTGCTCACCTGGTTCGTGGGAATCCTCCCATTTCTTGGAATCCCCACTGACTCATATTAAAATATTAATTTCTTGATTCACATATGACTGGGCACTGCTTTATCCCCTTTTCAACATGTGCTTTACCCACTGGACTGTGTAACTTCTTGTCAGCACTAGAATCTGGAACAATTTCTGGACTCCAGTTCTATGCTTCCAGTCTATGTTCTAAGCAGACACTAGATCAACAACATTTTCTCTAAGAAATTTGTCACATCAAAAATTACTCTAAGATGTGCTACATCTATCTCAGAAGGTTATTTTATGTGAGCATCATGGACTAAGTGGTGGGAAATGATCATGACCTTGAGCAATGGCTAACGTTCCATAGGTAAAGAAGGAGAAAGTTCAAGAGGGGAAACAAGGTGAGCAGAGACAGTGGATTAAATGATCAGAAAGACCAAGTAACACCGCTCATGTCTCTCTCTTTTTATTCATTCTGCTGCTATAATACATCTATTTTTCCATCTCTAAACATGGCACAGGCATGACACCTAGGCGATGGAGCTGTGAACAGCAAAGAAGTCAAGACTGGCTAGGATTTCTTTTTTTTTTCTTTTCTTTTTTTCTTTTTTTCTTTTCTTTTCTTTTTTTTAGTGAAGCTATATGAAGAAGTCGATGCTGTTGTCAGAACCAGAGAACTCTGCAGAACAAGTCTGGAGAAGTCAATAATGTTGAAGGAATGGTAAAACCACAGAGTCAATGTTTCTCCAGGTTCACATATCTAAAAAGTTCCACTTAATACTGCTGAATGTATGATCTCAAAACATGCACAAAAAACCATGCCTCCAGCATTTTTTCAGTAGTATTAAATATGAACCCTGAGTCAGGGTCATGACTCTGACCTAGAATCTAATTTGTCTTGGTGTTGACTATCTCAGGACATTTTCTAACATGAAGAGCTACAACATCAGAAGCACCATCATATAGGTAACTCGTCAACATCAGAGAAAAACAGTATCATCTAATTTTTGTGATCTTCCAAGCAAAGGCATTAGGAAATAATGGAGGTAAAAGTAGACTAAGTTATGCTGACATATATTCTGTTAAACTTTTTTTTAGCAGCTTTCTTATTGTTGGATACAACACTCCACACCACACCACCAACCTCAAGGAAGAAGAGGGTTAGTTTGGCTCATGCTTTAAGAGGATTTCTGGTCATCTGCCTTTAAGGCACCAACAGTATGGTGGAAGCTGCCGGTAGAGCAAACTTGCCTAGTTTATGGCAGCTGGAAAGCAGAACAGGAGAGCAGCCCAAGTGAGAAAGTAACAAGGGATCAGACACGGTGATTCCAAATTTACTTCTTCCTGGCCTACCCAGACATGCCCAGAAATGTGATTTGCCAATCATTTGAGTGGCTCTTCAAGCCAAATTCTGTGACATCCCACCTACTGTCAACTTGTATCCAAAGCATTTGTCCTTAAACTGTACTTTATCTTCAAAGATAATACCAGTTTATACCATAAAACAATTTAACTCTCCTGTGGGCCAGCTTTACGTGCAACAATCCCCTCCCTAAAGTCTCAACGGTTTTGATATTTTTCAAATGTCCACGTCAAAGTCTCTTCTGATACTCAAGGCAAACTCTTGATTTTGAACTCGTGTAAAAATGAAAAAAAAAGGAATTATTCAATCGCAAATTACAGTGACACAGGGTAGACATTTTCATTCCAAAAGGAAGGAATGGTGGATATAAAAGAATCAAATTAATACAAGATTAAAACTTATCAGGGCAAACACTGAATCCTGGAGCTTCATGTCTGGCATTCAGGCATGTGGTGATGAGGTGTAAGTTCCAAGTCTTTCGGGCAGTGCCACACCTACGACCTTGCTAACTGCAGCTCACACAGCCTTTCTTGGACAGGCTTTACTCACAGCCTGTAAGTTTTCTTGACAGACATTCCATGTTTCTGGCATCTCTTACTTCCTAAGGTCTGTAATGCACACTTAGCTCATTCCCATCACTCTGCCCACTGTCTTCTCAGGGGTTTACTGTGTGATCTTCCGAGCCATCCCTCATAATTGTGGTGGAAGCCTACATGATCCCACGGCTCTTGAATTCTTTGAGCAGGTAAAGCCAGCATTACATGAACAATGACAGAGTCTGCTCTCAGTTGAGCCAGTAGTCAGGTCATCTTGCACCATGGCTTCAGCAGCCTCTGAGTGCGTGGATGACTGAGCAGAGAGAAATGAATCCCAGGGAACCAATTTCCTGGGAAGCCCTTGAGCAATAGGTCCAGGGAAAAATTTATATTTTTGCAGATCAGCAAAATTTGTGATGGGTAGAGACGAGGTCTTGCTGATTTTTGAGATTTCCTTAAAGCATTTTTCTCCCTGTCCCTCTACAAAGTATATTGTTTCTTTTTCATGGTGCTAATCTCTTCAGCAACCAAACCACACCTTTTTTGGGCCAACTTTACATGTGGGTCCTTCTGGACCCAAATTTATTTTTTTATATTTCTGCTTCGCCCTTTGCCCCTGATTTTTATTATAATCTGGCTAAAGCAGCCAGCAGTACCCATGCCATGCTTGAATATTAGGCTTTCTTGAAACTTCTTTTTCCAGATAAATTAGTCAATTGTCTTTACTCTCACTCTCCTGAAAAATTTCAGGACACAGGTGAAATGTAGTTAAGTTTTCTTCTAGAATGTAACACACACGGTCTCTGACTCCACCTGCCGAGGAATTCTTTCTCCAGCTGAAACCTACTAAGCCTGATTTTCATTGTCCACAATCCTATCAGCCTTCTAGTATTCTGAGTTCTGTCAAGAATCATCCTTAAAGACTTTATTTATGGCATTTAAGGCGTTTCTAACCACATTACCCAAACTTTTAAAACTGTCCCACAAAATTGCTTCAAAGACTTTTAACCACAGGGTCAAGTAGAGTCAACAACAATGACCCCACTCTGGTACCAAAATCTATGTTAGGTTTCCTATTGCTGTGGACCGTGTCTAGGCCCAGGAATATTGGAAGGTAGAAGGTGGCTCAGACCCCAATAATCTGACAGGAGCAGAGCCCCTCCCTCTTAACCCAGGCCTAGGATGGCCCCCAGCTCAGGTTTCACTCTACTCAAATCCCCGATTTTCTCCATACCCCCAAACCCTTACCAGAAATCACGTGATCAGGTTTCTAGAGACCCACCATGCAAATTAAGCAACTCTCACACACCAAACTTGCCTCAATCAGCCCTGTTACCCTGGCAACTGGGCCTTCCTTCAACTGCTAATAAGCCTGGCCCTCACCTCCAATAAACCAGTTGTTAACACTGATTCAGCCTCCTGGACTTGATTGGAGCTCTCGCTGCTCGAGACCCTGCTGCCCCAGACTTTGCTGATTCCTGATTGCTGGTGGCTAACGGCAGCCAGCGACCCCAGAGACCCCGACATACCGCTATACAAAACACCTAACACTCACAACTTAAAGAAAGTGGTGTTTAATTTGGCCCACATTTGGGCCACAGGTGGGCACGATCCAGTAAAGACTCTTAATTCATGACAACCAGGAAGCAGATCAGCAAGTGCCTGAATGAAAGGGAGAAGGGGCGAGACACAGACCGCTAAGGCTAACCCAGACACACCCAGAAGTCTAATCCACCCATCTCCAGGTGGATTCCAAAACTATTCAAGTTGACACTCTGCCCAAATATCTGTATAACCTAGGTTCAAGAAATACGCGATCTTTGGAACTAGAAACTCGTGGAGTTCAATGTTGGTGTTACTGCTCATTCATTTATCTTTCTAAAGCTAAGATTATTTAACATAAAGCAATTACTGCTTACCATAGTTATTATAAGGATTAAATGAATTTCCCATGTAAAACATCCCATACAATACCTACAAATGTAAACTCCTTTTGACCTTTTATTTCTCACCTCCAACTAAATATTAACAAAAGCATTTTTTTCTTCTTTTTGATTCTATCAAGCCCAGGGACTTGCACATGCTAAGTGACAGAACACTCAACATTCACGAATTAAGGGAGGGAAGATTTATCTAACTCACGGTTTTAGGACGTCTCAGGCAGTCTGTTCCCGGGCCGTTAGCTGGCAATGGCAGAGGCACATGAGAGAGGCGGGAGAGCTGCTCACCCCATGGCAGAAAGAAGCCAAGTGGAGCAGAAACTAGCAGACCTCCGGAGACTCAGGCAAGGCAAGAGCTTTCCCAAGAAGAACCCGTAACAATGTGTTTTTCTTCCTTCCTTCAACTACTTCAAGCTGCCAGTTGGCCCTCCCACACCCAGGTGGGTGTCCCTTCCTCACTTCCCCGCCCACAAATCAACAGCACACACCTGAAAGCTTTGTCCTAGGTGGATCCATGCCCAATTTCAAACCCATAGCATCTGCCTCTTCTGGGTAGGCCCTGTCTCCCAATAGAATATGATTTGACTGTTACCTCACTAAATTCAAATACATGAGGCTTTGGGTGACACTCCACATCTACACCATAGAATTGGCTACACCTCCAGCTTGAAAAACCATTTCCCTTGAGTGCTTTATTTGCTAATATTTCCCCAAATTGCGATTGCATACATTATTTCTTCTTTCCATCTCACATTGTTTTTGGTGGAGAGCATTGGTGTTGCTGCCCTAAGACTCCAGTGAGATGAAGAAGACCCCCACCTCCAGGAACCTAAGCAAATTTTGTTTCTACAGTGATGGACTCATTGTGGTCATGTGACCAAAATAAATAAATAAAGAGAGGGGGGAAAGAGAGAGAGAGGAAGAGAAAGAGACAGAGAGAGAGGGGGAGAGAGAGAGAGGAAGAAGGAGGAGGAGGAGGAGGAGGAGGAGGAGGAGGAGGAGGAGGAGGAGAAAACTTATATGATGCAGATGTAATTTTTTCTAGTCCAGGCTGGTCCTGAACTCATGAAGTAGCCCAGGCTGGCCTCAAACTCACAGTAATACTTCCATCTTAGCTTCCCAAGTACTAGTATTACAGGTGTGCACCACCACACCTGGCTAATTTTTGTAGTATCAAGGAATTGAACCCAGGGCTTTGTCTGGGCTAGACAAGCATTTCAACCACTGAGCTATACCCCAGTCCCACAGAAGAGATATATCGAAGAAATGTAATTTCTGCAGTTATTGGAGCACAAAAGAGATCATCTAGCTTAAAAGATAAACTGTTGCTCAAAAGACAGAGCAAAAAAAAAAAGCAGAGGAAATTGATCAAACTACTACTGGAAACTAAGGATTTTCTTGCTGGTGAGTAGGTCACCAAATTCCCTTAAGTAAATGAGTGTGTACCAACACAATCAAATGGGACACTACATCAGATTTTTGTTCCCATTTCCACGTAAATGTTCCACATCTCCACATAAACACATACCAGGATCACCTGTAACTTTTGTTTCACCAAATTAGTGGATTGTCTTACCAGTTCTTCCTTTATGCAATCCTGAAAAGGCAGAGATTTTCAGCACCCATACTCTCACTTGTGATATTACACATGCAACTTCTGAATTATAGTATTTTAAAATAGAAAAAAATTCTGAAAACAAATCCACAATGTGTATAACAAAAGTTAAATTTTGGATTTATGTGTTACTACGTAGCCATGTAATGGAATGAAGTAGATCTCTGTTACTAAGATAAACAGTCTCCAAGATGTATTAAGTATGAAAAAGTGAAGTGTAGACTATGAAATAAAGGGTACTATCCTTTGAGCATAAACAAACAAGACTGAATGGACACGTTTATTAATGTGTAAAGAAAATGAATTCACTCATGTGAAAGGAGAGAAATGTATCTCTGTGGCTGTTCTATTAATACTTAATAAAGACGTTTAGTTTTGGCCTGTCCCTTGTTGTCTCGAATCATTCACACCCAATACACTGAGCACAAGATGGCCAAACATTGACAGACACTCTGCCAATAGGTATAGTAGTATCTATACTCCACGGACCAGGTCACGTGGCTATCGAGTACCTCTGTCTATTCTCCACACCTATAAGCCTTTTATTTTTAATTCACAGACATTGTGAATAGTTTTTACATATCTAAAGTAAACGAGCCAGTAGTTGTCCTATAAGATTGGTTCAATGTTTGGCCATCTCTCCTTTCACATGTGTATTTCTTGCTTCTGCACAATGTAATTCAAGAGCACGAGAAGTGGTTCTGATGATTCTCTATGACAGATATGTTTGCCAGGCCCATCTTTGGCTGCCCCCCATGTAGGAATGGTTCATAGTTTTGCGTCACGATATTTCAGGTGAACAATTCTCAGATTCATTTAATTATTTTTATTTTTTTGAGACAGTGTCTCTCTCTGTAGCCCAGCCTGGTCCTGAACTCACTATGGAGTCCAGGCTGGCCTTAGGCTCACTGCAATCTTCCTGTTTCAGCCTCCCAAGTGCTGGGATTACAGGCATGTACCACCAGGCCCGGCTTATGCAGTGCTGGGCAATCCAACTTGGGTACTTAGCGCTTGACTTAGCGCTTGCTAGGAAAGCGCTTTAACGGCTGAGCCATCCACCAGGCCCTCAGATTCATTTAAAGTGCACGTGTCTGTCTTGTCCTTGTCTCCCTTAACACTGCAACCAGCTGTTACTCCGTGACACACGTGTCACTCTCCTGGCAGTAGGGTTGAACTCAAACTGTGTTGATCCACTGAAGAAATAGAAAAACCCTGCAAATGTAGATGAAGGAAGTAATGAGACGTTCTTCATACGAATACGTTTTCAATATGTGTAAGGAGTTCATTAAAAGGCTCGTGGCAGTAGATGTGCTCAGTGCTTTTCACCATTTACATCTACGTTTGCAAAAAAATATAATAACACTGGTGATGAAAATTAGGAAGGCTCTAGGATTTTCCTAAGTTGTGTCTCTAATGAAAGACACAAGATAGTTACCATTCCAATGCCAATGCTCTAAAACATTGGAATGCATCACCGCTAAGTGGGTAGAATGCTAAGGTATTTAAAAACACTGTATTTTCCCCTTTCTTCCAAATCTCTCACCTCCCGGTTAAGTCTTGAACTACACCCCGAGAAGTAACTGAACACAAGAAAATTAGATTTATGATGAAATGCACCAGAGGTTCACTTCCAGCTTTGCATAAGTCATGGTCAAGTTGTTTTAGTAATTGATTGTCAGGCCCTGACAACTCCCACCAAAATTCCTTCCTAGCAAAAATGTTTGCCACCCAGTATGGCATACATCAAATTTTGACTGTGTTGAGAATCTGGGAGGGTTATTATGTATTCACAATATTAACTTATAGTAACTAAGGTTAAAAAAACTGAAGACTGGAACAGAAACCTAGAGAAATCCCAGTCAGATGAGATAGGACCAAAGGGATGGCAAGAGGAGACAAAGGACAATTAGAACCAGCCATCACTAAACCTGGCTCATACTTGGTTGTATTTTTATACCAACAAAATGATCTGAAAGGTAAAAGGATATACTCTCTGATTTTGTGTGTACATATAAAATAGAGATCTGGAAGTTGTTCAAGAAAAATAAATTTTAAAAATCCAATTGGAAAGTTTAAATTTTTGAGGAATTTGGAATAAATAGGATTTAAGACTGAAAAGTCTGAAAACTTTTGATTCTCTACTTCATTTTTAAAAGAATTTCTTAGCAACTATATGGGGGTATCTTTTCTATAGCACAAAATCTACCAATTTTAAGAGTTCAGTTTGGTAAGTTTTGATAAAGGTTATATAGATATTTGTACACAAATGTTTGTAACAGCATTTTCTATAATAGGCAAGGAGATGAAAGAGTCTAAAAATATCACCCTTCATTCTTAAACTGTAAAATCCTTAAAGTGGCCCGCTGGCAACAAAATAAGGGACTTCTTACCAAATTTTTCTAGAGCAGCATCAATTTTCAACTTAATTCCTGGAAAGTCAGCAACTACAAGTCTGGGGAAGCCTTGGTCCATATACTGGCTCTTTTCATCAAATCTATGGGAAATGAAAAAATTCAGATCAACATTGTGATTGTGCCGCATTATGTATACTAGTGTGATGTGACGTTAATAGTCTAGTGTGGAATCCTGGATACACTTTCAAGTTGTGCAACAGGGCTACAGTAATATGGGACTTTCCTAGCCTTCCCAGCTTCACACATACAACAGTATTTTCTCCAGAAACAGGGACAACATTTTCCCAAGAAACAGGGACAATATTTTCATCTTCAAAGGTTCCATACATACTTTCTAAGCCAAGACACAGAACTCAAGTGTCTACCTGACAAAAATATACAAGGACTACATACAATAAGAGGTGAGGTGAATTGATTCATTTGCCTAAAAGCAAACTGGTTCTCTCTCATGTTGGAGCTCTGGAAACTTTGTTGCCGTGTCTACCGCACAGGGCTTCCTACGGCAGCCACATGGTGATGGTCAACGGGACAAAAGGAAATGCGCCACTGGATCTCCGTGGATCTCAATGTCTTCTGGTGATTGTACAGAGGGCTCAGTGATCATCACTCTGAAAGCCTTTTATATCTGGAAACCTGAACAGCCACGAGCTGTCTTCCTCATACTTAGAACGTTGGAAGGTAGAGAAGTTAGCGGGGAGACCGCAGGTACCATTAAGGAAGAAAACAATTTCCCTGACTAGGCTGCAGTCCAAGCAAAAGTCATTCCTTTTGTTCTTACCTCCAGTATATATCCTTTACAAAGAAGTATGTCTTTCTCTTTTTCCCATCAGAAATTGCCGCATCAATTTTACTTATGGTTGGAGGAAATCCCAGAGCCTGGATGTCTCTTGGATAGCCTGCTTGTACCTCACTTCCTCTGACTGCCCAGAACTTATTTCCTGTTGAAAAAACACACCCAAACATCTTTTTGAGTGACGCCACTTAGTTTTTGACGTGGTTATTACTGTGCTATTAAGTCTTGCTTTATTTCCAGCCTCTCACCCAGGGGCTAGTCCCCTGTCCCTTTGCCCCAGCACTCTCCATGCGGAGCACTGGCAGCCCAACCTCTGTCCCTCCCCAGAACGTGAACCTCTTGTTTCTCTGCTAGCAAGTGTGGTGCCCTACTCATTGCGGGGAGTTAAAAAAATATCATGTAAATCCACTGAGCAATCCTTTCAAGCTATGTAACCCTTCACAGAAAGGAGAGTGTCAGAAATAAATGTGTCTTTGAAATTCCCACAGAGTTTGACATTTTATCATGTCCCAAGTAACTTGGGAATCAAGAGGAAAAATTGAAAGTAAAAACAAAAGAAAATAACCTACGTTAATGTTTGTGGGGTGAAGAGGAGGAAAGGAGTGTTTGTAGGCATAGATATGTGCATTGGAGTTGAAAAAATAGATCAGAAGTTATTAAGGTCTCAAATTTTTAAAAGGGTGAAAAAGAATGAATCCAAAGGAAGCAAAATGAAAGCAATGATAAGTATGCCGCTAAAAATTAAGTAAATATAGCAAGGCACAGTGGCACACTCCTGTCATCTCAGATACTTGGAGGCTGAGACAGGAGGATCATACATTTAAGACAACCTTGGGCAATTTAGGCAGACTGAAATCAAAATCAAAATGGCTGGGAATGTAGCTCAATGCTCGAATGTTTCCTCACGTGTGTGAGAGAAACCAAAATATGGCAAAGAACATCGACAAGGCCAAAGATGGATTCTCTGAGAAGACTAGTCAAATTATTAAATATCCTATGATATTGATCAGGAAAAAGAGAGATCAAAAGAGTCACTATGTGGGAAAAAACCTACAGCAATACCAAATGACACCAAAACGGTGCACAGAAAATTTGGTGCCAGTTGATTTGAAAAAAGATGAGCTTGGCAGAATCCCATAAAAATATGTGGATGGAACTGGCTTGTCAAGTAACTGAAGCTCAAATAGCATGTTCCAGGTCAAATGAATTGAAATAGTAGTTAAATATAAAATAAAGGAGCCCCAGGCATGAATAATTCTACAAGTGAATTTATCCCTCCCTGCGCTGATACTACAATGGCTTTTACAACACAGCTGCTTGAATCGTCTTACCATTCTTCAGGAATGAACTGGCCGCGCTTAGCCTTTGTCTTAAAGTACCGATCTAATTTGTCAAGTTGCATAAATAATGTTTTGGCGTTTGAATTGAAAATATAGTATCTGTAGATAAATTGGTATCTTTACCTATATTGAATTTTTCTATTCATGAATATGAGCTATCATCTACCAGTGTTCATTCAAAAGGCCTCGTGGATGTTTTGAAATAATGCTTATGATTTTTTTTTAAACACAGTCAAGTTAGGTTTCTGCAGCAAGGAACCATTTGACACAATCTGATAGAGACAGAAAATTCACACTGATAATTTTTTTTTTTTTTTGCAATGGGAGTTATTTCAACACATAAAAATTTGTGCCTAGCATTTACCTTTAAAGATAAAAACCATATCCTTGATTCTGTCTTCATATGCAGCATCTAAGTCCGATGGAAGAGAAGGCCAGAAGGTAGAAATCAAATGAAATTCAGGTTGAGGCATGCGGGGGCTTTTATGCCAAAGATATCTGCAATATGTGAAAGTTATTTGAAATTATGTTTCTCCTTCAAGAAAGTGTATGGATATGTATACACACATCATAAGTCTGCATTGATCTGTCCTGAATGTGATTCCAGGGTAAGGAAATCTATAGCAGAAATACTTGCTGGGCCTAAGATGATCGTTTAGTTTGTGATTACCCTAAAAGTTTGTAAACATTGGGAATATTATGCATTAGTTAATAGTTTTCATAAATATTATGTGTCTTTATGCTTGATACATAAAGCATAGAAATATCCTGGTAAAGACCTCAAGGAAATTGTGAACAGTTGCTGGGCATATGGGCCCTTGTAGGTTAGAACTGGGATCCTTTTCTTAGAGAGCTATATATATTTTGTTAACTACTCAAATATTATACAAAAGAGTCTAACACTTTTTCCAAAATCCATCAATTGAAATAGTAGCTTTTTTAAAAAACAAAAAGATAAAACTATGAATTCTTTCTAAAAATATATGGTAGAAGAAATTTTATGACTGATATTTTCAATGTAAACAAAACAGATAAACCCCCAAATTCATGAAGTTTACATTTTGGTGACCGAGAGCTATCTTTTCCAGTTTTAAAATAAATAAGTCTGGTCATTTCTAAAGAGATGTTGGGATGCATATGAACCAACCCGGATCCAGGCGTGGTGGCTCATCCCTGTGATCCCAGCACTCTGGGAGGCTGAGGCAGGAAGTTTGCAATTTTAAGGCCAGCCAGGCAATTTAGCAACTTAATGAGACTCTGTGTTAAAAGAAACCAAAAATTTACAATACAGAGATCTGGACATGTAGTTCAGTGCAAGGGCTGTGGATTTGATCTGTATTAACACACACACACATCCACACACACAGACACACTTGTGTGAGGACATGCTCACACACACAAAACCAGATTAGACCCATTCGTAAATTGATTCTAAAATGTACAAATAAAAAACAAATTATTTAAGTTGTTTGTTCTCCTTTTCCAAGCACCATAATTACAAAAATAGGTAGGAAAATACAATTTTCCAGTCTTACCTGTCTTTAAAGAACAAAATTTCTCCCCTCAGGGTGGTGACTGCATCAAAAGACAAAGCAGGGTCACACATCATGGGTGTCTCAGTCCCTGGTGGGCCGGATTGGGTGGGGACCTGCAGGAACTGGGATGAGAAAGGGTGAGGTCCTAAAGGGGACAAGGGGAGGGAAAAACGTTAGGAGTGGTGTGGTACATGGGTCAATTTCTATGCTTCTAAACGTGCAAGGTGCTTTGAGTAAAAATACTTCAGGTAACTTGGTTGTAAAGCCATAATGCCCGGTTTTTCCCGCATCACTCACCATAAAGGTACTGAATGCCGGTCACATCATCTTGAGAGAGGCGGAAATGGGCCAGGTTCTTTAAGGGTTTGTAATATGGGTACATCAAAGCTTTAGGGTTGCCTGAGTGAGCGAGACCCAGGGCGTGGCCCACTTCATGAGCAGCAACCAGGAATAAGTTGGTTCCTATTGGAAAAACACAAAAATTGGAGTCTTACAGTTGTTTATTTTTTTAAAAATGCACTATAGGACACATGCCAACTACACAGGGTATCTTTTGGAGCTCACATTTTCTTTCCCTCATGATACAATTCATTAACTGCCATATTCCCTAATTGATAGACTGGTACATGGTTTTTCAAGGCTGACCTGAAGACAGTGTATCAGCTTTTCTCTCCCTCCTTTCCTCCTCCTGGTGGAAACACCAGGTCACAGTTTCTGTATCAGCAGTAAAGGACATTGGCTCCAAAGCAGGTTCTTTGTAAGGATTAAGATTAATAATGTGCCAATAAATGCAACTCTTATCTAAACATATTTAGCCATTGTTCAGATTAGCAACAATCCACCAACTGCAACCTCAGCTTAAGCTAGCTGCTAAGTATTTATATAGTCCTTAAGGTTTTAGGCAACAAAACGGTGGCTGTTTCCCAGGAAGATTTAGCCTTTTTTAATCTATTTTTAATCATAATCAAATAATTTTTGATTATTGAAAACCTTTGCAGCAGTAAACACATTGTATGTATGTGATCTTGAGTTTAAAACAAAACCATGTCCAGGTACAATTTTATGCAGCGTAGCCACAACTGGATTCAGCTTCTCTTCATATCATAAAAAAAGTTTCACGACTAGCAGAAATTATTTTACCAAGGCTCCAATCAGCTCTGAAAAAAATCAGTTTGAATTAAACTAGATCACTTCATACGACAGAAACTTGAGGTTCATGTGCACTCTCAAGTGGAGATGCTCCTTCCTGTGTATCAAAGATCGCACCAGTCTCAGAAAAGCTAATGATTTTTAAACTTCAGAAGCCATTTGGAAAAAAAGCATGCAGTTAATTTATGTAATTGTGTCTTAGTATATCTCGAGTCTTTTGGAACTCATTTAGGGAAGAAAAATATCATTGACTTGATGAGAATGATGAGCTTCAACTGATGACCTAGAAATTTCCTTTAGTTTCTGGTATTTTCTCTTTAAATTCACTCTTGCATGTATGGGATGATACTGGGGATCCAGGACTTTCACACTGAGCTATTTCTTCAGCCATTTTTTTTTTAAACTTTGATTTTGAGACAGGGTCTTGCTAAATCACTACACTGTTTATGCCAGGCTTGAACTTGCAATCCTCCTGCCTCAGCCTCCCAGAGTGCTAGGATTACAGACCTGCACACCACTGGGCTCAGCTCTGATGTTGACTTAGGAGAGACAACACATCATTATCCTATCTTCAAAATAAATAAATAAATAAAAGAAAAGAGGAAGACAACGAGAAGGGAGGAAAAAACTCAAGGGCACATTTTAGAATTCAAACTTAATACACTAATTTGGAATTTTGATTAAAGTGAAAAAAAAATAAAATTGTGAAAATAAAATTGAATAGTATTTATTCTATTGTTCCTGGCAGGGGAAATTGGAAATACGCACTATTTCACAAAGTTCTTCAGTAATGATTAAACAAAGGTGTGTTTCCTCCTAACTGTTCATCCTGGAGGATGAGATCATTCTTGAGTAGCTGACATTACCCCCAGAGACTCCCGACCCACCTGACGTGTCCTTTGTCCATCTTTCATCATCATCAAAATGAACGTCGCCACTAAGCCCGGGCCCAGGTGCATAGGCATGGGCTAGTGTCTGTCCTGGTCCATCGAAAGGGTTAAAGTCTCCATGTTCTGATGAAAAACAAAATTCCAGTTTGACAACATCAGAGGTTATGGCCTAAAGGTTGGTGTCTCCTTAAAATCCATATGCTGAAACTTAACCTCCAACAGAGAAGAATTAAAATGTGTGGTCCTAAGGTGTGGATTATGTCACAAACAGCCTCAGTGCCATTATAAAAGAGGCAAAAGAGAACCTCCTGGTCCCTTTTGCCATGTGAACACACCCAACGTGCTGCTTATGAAGAACAGACCCTCATCAGACATTGTGACATTTGACTTTTAAGTCTCCAGAACTCCAAGCAATATGAATTCTATTGTTTCTATGTTTTTGCAATTGAAGGCTTTTGTTTTACTAGATAGAACTGGACAAAACATTAGAATGATGAGTATTTTACTTTGTTACCTCTGACCGCAAAAGAGATCATCATGTCAGCTTCTCCTCTGTACAGCCTGGAGAACGTGAGTGGAGTCACTTGCTCCCAGACTTTGAGCGCTTGCTCAATGGCATAGTCAACAGCATAACGTGGCAAATCCCATGTGTAATTCACAATCCTGTTTGAGAAAAAGATAAAATGACCATTTTCTCTAGAATATAGTTTATAAAATTTTAACATTATATGAAACTCACTTGGGATCTATTACCTGTAAGTAAGGCGTTTTTTCCTCCACCTTGGTGTGCCAGGAAAGGTGGCAAAGTTACCAACATCTGGAACTCCGCACCTGGGCTGGTGCATCACCTCCAAGGTGTTGGGGTCCAGTTTTCCCGTCACCTCCAAGCCAAGGAACGCTTGCATTTCTTGAATTTTTTTAACAAAAGGACTACTGAACTTTCCTCTGAAAACTTTTCCTTCATCTTGAAATGTTGAAAGGTTGTAGAAGTTTCTTAGATATTGCTAAATAGAAGAAGTATAGTCTTAATTGACTCTACGGCTCTTTTAGTCATTTGCCCAAAATTTAAAATCTATTTTAGTTATTTCTCAGTATATTAAATCCAAAGTAGATACTACACTTACTCTGATTTTTCATTAAGATGCCTCATTATTTTATTGCGGATTAATTTGGTAGCAAAGTAAGGAGACTGACACACTTGTGTAAATATTTGGAATGACGATTCTACAGTTTTTGATTTTCCATTGTTAGTATAGACCTAGTTCAGGACTAGTGAGATCAATTCATTAGTCCACACGTACAAATAATAATAGAATATTTTTGATAGATTTGAGGGTCAAAATTAGCATGTTCCTGCTTCTCATTTACAACCACAATCATTCTAAAATAACATAGGTTTCATCAACTTCCCACTTGTTTTTCTCCCTTAGCCCCAAGGTTGTTGCTGTTCTTTTATTCTAATATTGAATAATTATTTCCACTTCTTGGGTCTTTTCTTACTTCTCTGTTAAAATGGAGGCAATTACCACCTCCAACACTTTGATATTCTCTGATGCTAAACAATTCCAAGGAAATGAATTGTAATCAAGTCACTCTGATGTTGAAAGACAAAGCAGGCATGATGTATGGTGTCTCTACATGGGCTAGCCAGGGGCTTCGGTAAATGCTGCCATTACTTACCTGAGCAAATTCCATGTGGCGGTCCAGTTCCTTCACCACCTCATTGAGAGGGTAAGCTGAGCAGATTGGTAGGCACAGCAGCGCCAGGACAGCCAGATGCTTCATGCTGGGACCTCTCTCCTACCTGATGGCTCCTCTCTCTACCTCTGCCTTTATCTTAGGGAACCCCCTCTTCTATCTCCTGGCTTCTATCCCAACCTCCTGGTGGCCACCCTTTTATACGGAGACAAGAGACAAGGTTTATGTCATCAGCATGACTCATGCAGGGTTTTTTTTTTTTTAAATCTGAATGATGGCGAGACTGCTCACAGAACTTCACTGTAGAGATAGGAGAGCTTGTATCAGCAACTTACCTCAACTTACTAAACAGGAAAGCGTGATTGCTCTCCAGGATGTGGTTTCTGTGTATATGAAGAGGAAAAAGAAACAGCTGGATAATTCATATTTATTTACTGGGAAATTGCTGAAAAGCCTGGCAAAATATCAAAAAGTTGTAGACATTTTAGAATCCACAATATTCATTAAAGTTTATCTTCTAAACTCAAATTCAAGTGGGTAAGAAATAATCAGGTTAATGGAAAGAAATTCCCATTATAGCTATGGTCAAAATGTAGGCATTTCTATGTAAAAAGATAAAAATGACAGATATTTTGTTTCCTGGGTTCTTGTTTACAGCAGGTGTTACAGATTTTCAGAATTACTGATCCTGGGGTGGTAGGAGTTTTGTGAGAAGGAAGTGAGAAGAAATGAGGGAATCTTGTGTTTCAGAATAAATCATATGGTGGTGGGACCGGCTCCATAAAGATGCTTTAAATTGAAATAACTTAATTATGTACTAAAGCAAAATATTCCTTCTATTTCCCTTCCTCCTTTGCTTTCAAAAATTCTTTCTACCCCTTTTCCTTCCTCCTAAAGCACCAAGGAAAAGACCAACTGAGATTTATAATGGAAAATAAGTTAAATCCTTCCTTTCCTTCATTCATCTTTACCCACAGATGGCTTTTTCCTTTCTACTTTTGTCGTCCAAATGCAGAGTTTTTCACACAGCAACACAGTAAGTCCCCAGTAAATCTTCTGTCACGTGAATACAATGGGCACTGAAATTCTTTCAGTGTAAAATTACATTTTTCTCTCAGTAAAGATAAATTAACTTTACTATATGTGGAGTATGCCACCGAAAAGGAATGGGATAAGATTGATGTGTCCAGAAATGAGTTTTTCAGTTGCATTTACCACCTTCTCCTTACTTGAAGAAGATGGGACAAGCAGAACATGCATCCAGAAACAGGGAGGCTCCGAGACCTTCCAGCCAGGGACAAGGAGAAGCTTGGACACGCACCGAGCCAGCCAACTAGTAGCTTTACATAGTTGGAGGGGAAGGAGCATCCGTTTGCTCCAGGACCTGGTGACGTCGGCTTGAAAATGAGCAGGAAGGGGGCTGACAACCAAATTCAGACAAAGCCAGCTGGACTTCAGCAAGTATATGGTTTCTCCAGGCAATAACATTTTACCTATGAAAGTACGGTGTAGATAACGTTACTTGAAGGCTGTTTACGTAAACATTATCTAGGAGGAAAAACAATCCCCCCTCTTGCGCCAACATCTTTAACAGACAAAGCTTGGTGACTGCAGGAATCCGTGACAGCTCCCTAGGGCACTGATTTGACAAGCTCTAAGATGCCTCATGTTTATTTGAATCATAACTTCATTGGTGTTGACACATCCTGTTGATGGATCTTCTTAAGTAGTAGTGAGAGCTGTGATTATGATTATTGTTGGCTAACCATCAAACCTCAAGCCTCACAGGAGTAATGTTGGTGTATGTAATCTTATCCTGATTCAAACCATCACATCGAGAGGGAATTAGGGACTTGGGACAGGGGACCCCTACTTGTCTTTACATAAATAAATTACTTACTAAATTTGCTCAGGTATGTAATACAATCAGGCAAGCAGGCATAGACAACTCACCCGTGTTTTTATTTATTTATTTATTTTGAAACACAGTCTCACTGTATAACCTGGACTGACCACATGTCACTATGCCTCGTTCACAATTCATCTTTAGGAAAGGGTGAAACCTCTAGGGGTCGTCTCTTCACATTCTTGATTGTTTCTTTTGCTGTATAAAAGCTTTTTAATTTAATGTAGTCCCATTTGTTGATTCTTGCTGAGATTTCTTTTGCGGTTGGCAATCTGTTCAGAAATCCGTTCCTGTCTCTATGTCTTCCCGGATTTTACTTATTTTTTTTCTTCCAGTACATTTAGTGTTTCTGTTTTGATTTTCAGGGTTTTTTTTTTTTTTTTTTTAATCCGTCTTGATCTGATTTTAGTGTGTGGTGACAGATACAGGTCTAACTTGATTCTCCTGCGTGTGGCAATCCAGTTTTCTTACTGGTATTGGTTAAAGATGCTGTCTTTTCTCCAGTGAATTTGTTTGGCCCTTTTGTCAAAAATCAGGTGACAAAGGATGTTTGAATTTGTTTCAGTCTCCTCAACTCTGGTCCACTTATCCTCCTGTCTGTTCTTATACCAGTACCATGTAGACTTAATCACTGCTGCTTTGTGGTATTTTTTGAAACCTGGGATTTGGTTCCTTCTTAAAATTTTTCCTGGCATGGCTTTGGAGCCCTCACAGGGGCAGGCCTCGCCCATGATGCCCCCAGCGTCCATCCACACACCTGGGCTAGTGATGGTGCTGCTTAAGCTGTAGGCCACAGTAGCCACATATCCCCACCTTTGTTTCCTTGTCTAAGTTGAGGCACACCTTGAGGTGGCCCTGGGCCCATCATATGCTGCCACCCAGTGGTCCACCTCACTCACAGGTTTCCCTGCAGTCAAGCCAGTGGCAAAGTTTTTACTCACCTTTTTCTGACGACCTACACACTGATTTCTCCTGTAGTCTTTACCATCATAAACGTGATGTGAATAACTGGTGGCCAGATTCCTCATGGGAAAGGACTCTACAGTGGCCGCAGCTACCCCCTGACCTGCCCAGTGTGGTTGCAAAGCTACGTCTACAGGATGTGAGTGATTGTGTGTGACCCTGAGTGGGCATAAACAGTGGTGGCTGAGAGACAGTGGCAGCTGAAGTTGCCGCTGCCACCCCAGGAAGCTTAGGGTGAACACCCGCTGGGGGTTTCCTTTCTTGACACTCGTCCCTGACTTTGCCTTTGATTTATCTCTATGACCGCTGCTCTGTTCTCCTATCTGACAATATTCTGAATCCACCTACTTCTTTTCATCCATGTCCACCTGCTGCGGCCCCTGCAGTCCCTCTTGGCTTCTGCTGCGTTGGTGTGGTCCAGATGGAATGCACCTTCAGTCCATCACAACCTTTGACTGAGCCTGAGCAACACAGAGTAGCTCCGTATTTCTGGAAGATCCAATTCTTTGAAAAATTAGTGAGCTACCCATTATCCACGCCCAAAAATCCCTGATTTTAAGATTGTACACATACACACATGATCCTTGGTCAACTGTGGGATGACAATAATTCAGCATTGTGCAACTTCTTCTTTCATTGGAAATCGTGGTTTTATTATATATTGAGGTTATTGTGTTGTCTTAGAATAAAAAAGGTTCACTCCTTTTCCACATTTGACTTACTTAGAGTGGAAACACAATTTGTTGCTGCATTTTCTGCCATTTTGCTTCCTTCTGAAAACCAAGTATTCTGCGTTGCCAATATTTGTTACAGAGAAATTGTCAATTGAAGGAAAAGAGTATCAAACTAAGAATGATAGAGTCAATCATGATGGAGTCAGTCAGGGCTTCAGTGCTTGCTATAAAGATTAGAATGCATAATTTGTGTATTGTGGTCCATGAGCATCACTATTATTAACAACAAACACAGAAAATAGTTTATGTGAATGTGGTTAACAGATTTCCAATTTGGGTTAGAGTTCATTGTTGGATGGATCACTAATGCAATGAGATCTTTTTTGTAGGGGAGAAGCTCAATGAGAAAAAGAGTAGCACTAATAAAATTCTGGATTTAGGGGAAGGTAAGAAGGAAAAGACAATTATCGGTCATTGAATATTTTCGACGTGATGCGTACTCTGCTAGGTACTTTGGTCTCTTCCATCCTTGTGACACCACTGGGGGTTAATAGTATGCTTTATTTATCACAGGAAGAAAAGTGAAATTCAGAAAGGCCAGATTATTTCCTTAAGATCACAGGGAATTATATGTAATGGCCGAATGAAGAGTTTTGCATATCATTTAGTGGCTAGCGTGCTGTCTCTTCAAGACATATGGTGTAGGTCTAGAATAAAGCAACCACTTCTGCCCTTTATAGTAGTGTTTGGGGAAAAATTCCCCCAGAATCTTCCAACTAGAAAAACTAAAGCTTTGGACTGGAACCTCCCAAATACACAAGCAAACACAAGGTTTTCTCTAGTAATGTCTGACACAGGAACAACAATGGTAACTACCACTTAAGTAAATTTACAGAAGACCATAAGCATCCACATCATATTTGATATTTGGTTTATGCAAAGGAGTGGCTTGGACCCACTGAGCAAGACCACAATGAGACCACCAGCCCTTTGCTCTAAAATCCTTAAAAGTTCCACCAGTCTGAGCAAAATCCTCCCGGAGCGTGCTCCTGGTTTCTTGTTATCTCCTCCTTCCCTTCTCCCTTCCTTCCTTCTTTCCATCCTTCATCCCTTCTCATTCTCCTTTTCTGTGCCTTCTTCCTTTGCTTCATCTCCTTTTCTTTCTGCTTCGTCTACTTCCCCAGCATCTTGCGACCAGCGGTTTCAGGGATCGTGGCTGGCTCTTCCTACTACCTCCCTCCTTTCCCTTCCCTTCCCTTCCCCTCCCCTCTTCCTTCTCTTTCTCCAGCCCCCACCCCCAGCTATTCTAGAATTTTTGTGTCTTTGAATCTGACTTAATAGGTGAAAATTTTAGAAGCAGTTGTATTCACTATGCCTCTGAAAGTTAAATGCTGCCACCTTCCTTCCACCATGCTGACACCCTTTCATCTATTGTGTGACAGATGAAATACTATCATCTTTAATCTCTAACTCTGTCATCTCTAGTACTAGAGAGTCCAACTCTACAGTGGTATCTGGTACTTCAATTCTACCCCACAGAGAACTGCACCTTCATGTAAGTCTGAGCTCTTCCTATGTGTCCCCCTCTAGTGCATTCCCTACCATCTCAGTGACAGTGGTGCCCTCTGGGTCCTTTCAGGAAAGGGGATACACTGGTGAGTGCTTCAAACCCGTATAAAGCTATTCTTTTTCCCCACCTCCCTACACCTTCTGGCTTCTCCTTCAATAACATGACAAAAGTTTTGGCATCTCTATCTTATGTACTACGGGATATCATTTTGTTCATGATGTGAGAATCTGTCTGTGTCAGCAGAATGCTAAACAAGCTCCTGGTTTACTTTCCAGAAATTGAATGCAAGTCACAAACAAGCACACGCATATCAGTGGTCTTCCCCATCTGGTCTTCTATCGCCCACCTCAGTCCAACACCTTTAGAGAGACTCCTATACATGTTCTATTGGTCCTGATGGCACTTAAGGCCCAGGCCCTATAATTCCTTCCACATGTAAATTGCTTTCTGGCCTATCTAGGATGTGACAGATTGACCCAAATTCTCTTGAGGTGTCTGGTCCCAGATAAGGTCTTGGCCAAGTCTCTATGCAAAGATAGGCTGCTCTGTTCTTGAGGAAGAATCATCTTCTGCTTCGTGGAATTGTGATGGAGGAGAAGGGCCTGAGTCTCCCCAGGTTTTCTCCCTGGGAGGCGGAGGAGAAGTGGTTTCCCTGACAGTGTCACCGTCCTCGGCCTCCTCCTCACTTCCTCTTGCTCCCCGCAGTCACTGCCCATAAGGAAGTGGGGAGGCTGTCTCTGCATCCTTCTACCCCTTGGCTTGTCTCTGGAGGTTCTCATGGCTGCACCGACAGGTGGTGCAGCTCCTGGCAGCCATGGGGTCTATCCCTCTCCTCTCACTCCAGAGGCACTGACTGCTTCTCTGAAGAACCAGGAGGAAGAAGGGCTGGAGGAATGGCACAGTGGTTCAAGTGCTTGCCCTGCAAACACAAGGCCCTGAGTTAGATTCTCAGCCACCATATAAAGCTGGGCGGGGGTGGCACATACCCGTAATCCCAGCAGCTGGGAGGCTGACGCAAGGCAATTGTCCTGAGTCCAAGGCCAGCCTGGGCTACACAGGTGACTTCAGGACCAGCCTGGGCTACGGAGCGAGAGCCTGTCTCAAAAGGAAAGAAGAACCAGGAGGGAGGGGGAAATCACCTAAAGGTCAAGCAAAAGGAGGGAGCAAACTGGGCTTAGCAACGCCTCTAACCTCTTAAAACCTCAGTGAGCTCTGGTGAACACAGCTGGCTCCAGTCCCACCATTTTCTGTCTAGACATGACAGCTGTCAATCAAACAGCCGGCCAGCTGGCATAACAACATATTCTGGATGCCCTACACCTGCTCCAGAAGATGGCTTGCTGGCTTAAATTTAAACGGTAGAATAAAATTTAAAACCAATCCAGAGGGTCAGATCAAAAGGCTTGGGTTTGGGCCATTCAGAGGGCTGGAATTTGAACCAAACACAGGTTTGGAGTGGCTACGTGCATGGTCCCCCTTTCACTCCTTAGGTCAGCCTGGCAGGGCTCCCGCTGGTGCCCTAAGCTGCAGCACAGGCCTCATTAAATGAAGCTTTAGTTTGGTGGTCCTGTAAGTTGGCTTCTGATTTATTTCTCTGGCAGTGTAGACTTAGAACTTCCTGTAAATCTACTCAGGATACTTATCCTGAATAATGCGGCCGAGTCGTCACTTTGAAAGAAGAGCCCTGACAAGCCCAGATGCTAACAGCAAACGAAGATCAGTGCCGGAGATCAGCAAGTAGAAGCTGGCTGACAGCGTCTGTCACAGGCCAGCCGTGCAGGGACGGGAGAGCAGCAATCTCAGTCAAAGATGTCCCACATTCGCTGGTGTCAAATGGTGACATCAGGGCCACCAGCAGAGCACAGTTTTCTTGTCCATGATTGCTATCTGACTCATAACTGATTATCAACAGAACTTTCTGGGAAATTTCCGTGTTTAAATATTTCAGGTTCTTCTACTCTGTAATGCAGCTGAGAAGTGTCAAACTTCACAATTAGATTTGGAACTGACTTTTAGCACAATCTACAGTAGATGAAAATATCTTTAAATGTTGCCATTAATTTGGGGGAGGGAGGAGTTTTCACCACGTGTCTTGGATATCTTGCTTCCCTGAACATATTTTGTCAAATTTCCAGAATACAGTCCACTCCTTCCTTAGAATGAGCTTTCCTTTTATCCAATTGAAGGATCTCAGCCTTCAGATAACCCTCCACCTCACCCTGCACCCTTAAATCTTCACAGTTGACTATAGAGAAGAATCTTAGTATCTGTAAAGTTACTATATTGAGGTATCAAGAAATGATCATAATCCAGCTTCCTAGAGAGCAGAGCCTGAGGAAAACATATAAGAGAATTATACTCATCAGGCTATGATCCAGGAAACTGAAGAACAGGAAGAGAAAGCAGAGAAAGTGAGAGAGACAAAGATGGCATGTCAACTGTTCAGAGATCTGAGAAACGTACCGATTAGTTTGGGACGTAAGGACTGTCCTGAATACATCTTAAAAGCTCTTCTACAGAGAGAAAGGGGGTGCCTTTGTTAACTTTCTCTGCCCACAATGGTGAAATATTTGCTCCACAAGTGATCACTGTCTCACTTTTGTTTTTGTGTACATGAGGTTTGAGTGAGTTTCACAGGAAACCCTGGGGCAACATTCACAGAAGTACCAGAAAACATTGGAGTAAGAAGCAAGAAGTGTACTGCAGAGGTCTGAAAAATACAGCGTTTGCCTTAAAAGCTGGTATAAAACTTGTACAGAAGAAGTCACCAGGCTGTGGCTGGGATAAGAGACAGATGAGGTCGAGGTAGAACTCAGATGTATCTAAAAATCTCTATGATTTGGCCATTCACTCTTACACGTATAATCAACAGAACCACCTGCACAGGAATAGCAGTATATATAAAAGGTCCCAAATGGTGACAAATTGAATTCTACCAGTAGTGCCTGAGGAGAGGAAACAAGAGTGTTGGTCACTCAAGAGATTGGGGAAGGGAATAAAGGGAAGGGAGAGACTGGGGAGGAGAGTAAGGGAGTCACAAATGATTGGGATGTTATATACCTGAACCCGTTCTCCAGAATGAATCTAACTAACGGCAAATATGCACTGGTTAAATAAGGAGAGGGAATGCACACCTGATCAAAATTAATTAGAACATGGACACACTTAACCTAGAGTGTTAAAAGTCAATGTAGCGACTGTCTGTGGGACATGAAGAACATGCAATGGCCGCTGTTAGTACAAGAGTCAAATGGTTACAACTCTTAGATGCTTCCCATTATTTAGCCAAATGGTGTCATCCAGCCGTGGAAGCTAGGCTCATTCTGTTTCCCCTTTCAAATCAGACCTCAACTGATGACTGACTGACACAGAGGAACACAGTCAGTTATGGTTCCTTTGTCTCGAGGTGGGACCAACTCTGGGCCAGGTTTTCTTCTGTTGTCTTCTCAGGAGATCTGAGCAAACCCTTTTGCTTTATCCCTGCTTTCAAGTATTTCTCTCACTCCTGGTTTCCTGAGAGCACTCCTGTTCCATTGGCCACACTAAAGAACCCCTGCTTCAGCCTCTTGCTCGTAAACCAACTTCAGACAAAGTTGATTCTGGAGGGCTCATGAGAGGGTCTCAAGGGGCTGTAGTGTGTTGGTGATGTTCTCTTTCATGACCTGGGTGAGAACTGCAAAAGTGTGTCATATTTGTGATAAGTTATTGGTAATGAACATTTGTGATTTGTGTAATTTTTCTATATTAATTTGTAGTTCAATGTAAAAAGTGTATTTGAAAAAATATAAAGACATATGCTTCGCCAAAGAAGAAGGCATACTGTGTTGCAAAACCCTGCCTCAGAATTCTTAGTATGTCATAATATTTGCAAGATTCTTTATGTAGTTGGAAAGCCACAGTCTTAAACACCTCCATAATACTTATGAAACTCATAGGCCCCAAAAGCTATGCTCAAGACTTCTACCTACACTCCTCTTAAATGAGTCATGTCAAACTAAGTAGTATTGACTAGACAAGCTGGATTATGCAGGATTATCAAAATCTAAAATCACAGTGGCTTAGCAGAATAAAAGTTTATTTTCTTAAGTCTAGTAATGTTTAGGGAACTTTGAAGTTGGAGCCAACAATTCTGCCTTCTTCTAACTTGTGGTAACTACCAGAAATTGTGATTCTATGACTATCAGAGTTGGGCAATAGACTGCTGGAGAGATTTTTGTTTTTACCAGCAACCCAATGCTTTTGTCTGGAGTTTAGTATTTTTACTTCTTCACTCAACCCACTGGGCAGAACTAGTTAGAAATTCCATTACCTGCCACCCTCGCCCCCACCTGGGGAGAAGGACTGTGGAAAAGTATACCCTCCTCATGTGCTCAAAAGAGAAGGTGACATCCACTTAGAAAGCTCTACCTTGCCTTCACTGGTCTTCACCTAAAATCAATTTTCGACTCCTTATTTGGGACAAGAATAGATTTTTTTTCCCTCTTCTAGATGACATAGAAACATAAATATTTTGGACATACTAATTTCCCACATGATTGTTTTTGCATATTTGCTATGGTTTGGATCTGAAATGTCCCCTAAAATCCTCAAGTATTTGGATGTGGTGGAACTGTATGTAACCAGGAAGTGGGGCCTGGCTGGAAGAGGAGGATGCTGGAGGGATTGTATCACCTTGTTGAGATTGTAAACAGGCAGAGATTTCAGATGTTTGTTATTGTTGGACAGGAAGTGAGGGGAGGCACTCAATCTGGGCACTGGGGACCCAAATGGCAGTTTAAACTAAGTTAAGGAAGGAAGAAGAAATATTGTTGCAGCTTCTTCCTGGAAAGGCTCTACCCTTGCCTGTGTCTGCATACTTCACTTGGCTCCTGTTTGACTTGGGTTCTGTCTTCAGTACCCTAAGCCCTGTGCTTCTGCCACTGCTGGATGTCTACAAATGGACTGTGTGAGACCTTCTGAAACTGAACCAAATAAATCTTTCCTTTCTTAAATTGTGGATTTTGGGTATTCTGTCACAGAAACAAGTAACTAAGACAACAGTGTTTACCTTCCACTTCAAAAGTGAAAATTAACCACTGTAAGCATTAAGCATGGCTTTATAACCAGGCAATAACAGTTAAACAGCTGTAACATGAGGTTTATAAAACTGCAGAGACAATGATGAGTTTAATGTAAATATCAAACACATTATTTTGTATGTGAAGAGTTGTCCATTGCATAGCAGGATGATACTAGAGATTGCTCATGTATCCTTGAGATGTTTTTCTTATGAGGAAGCTGACATCTCTTGACTTTTCTCTCTTGAAAGGAGATGTGTATACCAAGTCTGCTCTTCAGGACTGGTGTTACAGTCTTATACTCTTAGACCTTGGAACAGATCTTTTTTGTTTGTTTTTGTTTTTGGTCAATGAAAATTCATAAGTCAAGAACTTGACCTTCTTTGATTAGCATTGCTGGAAATAAGTTATATCCCTACAGAAGATATTATGCTATTATAAAAAATAAAAGCATATGCAGGATAGAAATAAATATGGTATCACTTAGGAGTTCTGTAGATCATTGATCTAGAAATTAAATAAACTTCTGAAGAAATATATTTCTTCAAAAAAAAAACCCCACCTTCCTAGGACTCACGAAGTATGTTTTCATTAACTTTGTAGCACTTCATCACTTTTGTTCACACATGAACCAGGTGTTAGGTCTTCTTATCCTCAAAACTCCATTCATTTGAGGATCATATACATACTGACTTGCTCCGTGGAAGAAATAGAAAAGTCCTAGAAATAAAAGAAAGAAGACTTGCTTCATTATACAAATAATTTCAGTGTTTGATTGAATTCTTGAGAAGTCTGAGTCATTAGCACAAATGTGTGTGGCATTTGCTCTTGCAATCAGCAATACTGATGCTATCACTAGACAACAAAATGAAGGAGATGGTCTCCAAAGCCTCATGAATTTGGATGTAGTAGGATAACTACAGAACTCTGTGTTACTAGGAGGTAGACTCTGGCTGGAAGAGGCAGACGCTTGGAGTTTGCTCTGGAGGGATTGTGTCACCTGTTGGTATTGTGGAGTTTCCAGGGCAGAGATTTCAGGAGTTTGCTATCGTGGGACAGGAATTGAGTAAACGGCCCCCAGCTGGGTGTGGTGGCCCACTTACCCCGTTTCATGAACACTGCATCAACTTTATTGCCAATTCCATGAAAGCCTTGATTTATCTTTTTAGGATAACCTGCATCCATGGATTGCCTAAATTCATCATACCTTGTCAAAAAAGAATCAGGAATGTCAGAATTTATACTTCTCAAAGTCATTACAGAAAATCCTTTGGCATAACTTCATCAAGAATTTTAATTCTAGAGTTTATAAAATGGGGAGTTGAATGAGGGGGGATAGAATGTTGGGTAGGCTAGAAAACCTCTAAGGTCTCCCTGAAATCCAACATCTAATGTTAACTCTCTAGCAAATTCTACACCATATCATAATAACATAAAGAGCTATAAAAAGTTTCCCTTTTGCCAAAGAGGTCTATGAAGATGAAAATCCTATTTTTGCTTCTTTTTAAAATTCACTACCACAGGCTTGTTGGATTCCCAGTACAAGTATTGTGTCATGATTATTCATGAATGAAATGAATGAATGAATGTTAGACTGACTACAGCCATTCACAGAAAATACAGCTGTAGCCGACCAAGGCAATTTGAGAAATTCGGAACTTTCTGTGTAGAAAGAAATGGTTTCCTAAACAGTATTTGTTACTGTTGTTGGTAGTGGTGATGGTAGTGGTGATGGAGACAGAACTCAGGACCTCAAACATGCTAGGCAAGGGTTCTACTGCTGAGCTACATCACCTTCCTTCCTTCCTTCCTTCCTTCCTTCCTTCCTTCCTTCCTTCCTTTTTCTCTCTCTCTCTCTTTCTCTCTTTCTTTCTTTCTGTCTGTCTGTCTTTCTTTCTTTCTTTCTTTCTTTCTTTCTTTCTTTCTTTCTTTCTTTCTTTCTTTCTTTCTTTCTTTCTCTCTTTCTCTTTGAGATAGCACTGCCCAGTCTGACCTAGAATTTGTAATACTCCTATGCCAGGCTCCTGAGTACCTGGGATTACAGCTTTGCACCACTGCACCCAGAGATCTAATGTTTTATGCTCAGTCTTTACCTCCAGTACTCATCATCAACAAAGAAGTAGGTTTTTTCAGCAATTTCATCATAAACAGCTGCATCAATAGATGTCACATTTCTAGAGAAGCCAAAGGATCTGTAGATGTCCCTGGGGTATCCTTGGAGTTTTTCCAACTCCCGAACAGCCCAGTACTTGCTACCTGCCAATCAAAAACCAGAGATGAACGTAGTTGTCCAGGACCCCAGTAGACAGAAAGCTACAATTCAAGCTACACTCATAGTTTCACATGTTAGACTAATGTCCTAGCTACAGACTGGAATCACCGAGGGAGATTTTAAAAAATGCTGATGTTGGATTCTTGCCTCAGATCAATTAAATTAGGATTTCACTTGAAATTTCCTAGGTGATTCTAATCTGAAGGCAGCTCTGCGAATGACATGTTTATGGCGCTGAAGTCTTCTTTCCAAAGCTGGATATTCAAGTGGCTAGAGTTTATCATGCAGCCTTAATGGTACAAAGTTCACATGGAAGCTCTTATCAATGGTATCTTAAGGGCAAAGCACTGTAATTACTCACCAACTGTAACGAATTGCAACTTTGGATTCAAATGACAACATCTGACTAGATGTTATGTTCCAAATATGTAAATTTATGCTGTGTCTGGTGAGGAAATCCCATATCACATTAAGGTGGTGTTATTTCTGAAGCCAGGATTGCTTTTATTCACAAATACGATTATTTACTCTTTATGAAAAAGCAATTTGAGACTTTCTGTATGTAAAGGCTACTTAATTTCATGAAGTCAAGGCTAGAATTCCAGTTTTAAAGTTTCTGCCTGTCAGAACTACCTTCAGTTATTTGCCTTGACCACACGACTGGAACAAGTATCTTAATGAATATTAGTCGGTACACATATCTGCAAGAGTGTTTGTGCTTAGCATAGTCTTCAGAACTAGGGAAAATGAGTTCTACTTGACTCTGATAGAACCAAATAACTTTATCTCATTGGTTCTTGACATGTCAGGACATCATAAACAGCTGCATCAATAGAAGTCATACTTCTAGGAAAGCCAAAGCATCTGTAGATGTCCTTTATATGCATAAAAATATTCCTGGGAAACTTGTTAAAATTCAGATTCTGTCCAGGAAGATCTGGATGGGACTAGAGATTCTCTGTTCATAGTAGACTGTCACTGCTGGTCAGAGGACTAAACCCTGACAATAAGGAGACAGCACCCCCTCTTGGATATCAAGTAGTGCCCTTCCCTTTTACCTCTCTCGAAAAGGTGGCTTGTATTAAAATAGCATTTCAGAAATCACATAAACAAAATCTTCTTGTACCATTCTCTATAGAATTGGTCCAAGTCTTTCTATTTTATTTCTGAGCACCCTCAGGAATATGGGGAAAAGCTTTAAATACATAAATAGTTCACACAGAAGTTCATAAGTCCAAATTCATTAACAAAAGATCAGAATAATTCTATCACCAATCATTTCCTTTTTATTTTAAATTGCTCGGGAATGCATAATGTAGTTTTTAACTAAGCTGATTGACTCTTACTGGTTTGTAGGTGAGATTACCAAATGTTCAAAAGTCCATAGAGTGAATGTAGTCAATATTGTCTAGTTTCACCTCAAAATCATGATCAAAAGTTCATGAAAATAGTGAAGAATAATCAAAGGTATTACCTTTGAAAAACCGAACTTCATCTCTATAAGGAAATTCATAAGCAGCTTCGAGATCACTTGGCAAATGTGGCCAGAAAGCAGAAATGAAAGTGAACTCGTTTTCTGGATAGTTGTTAATTACTCGCATTATGAATCTGGTTTGAAAAAAAAAGATTTCAATTTAATCTCTAGCAATCTCCGGTTGGCACCCAGCTCTCTCCTGTTGCTGGCATTACTGGTGTGCTTGTAAATTTTCAATAGCGGACTCTTCTAAGGTGGAAGTGGAACATGGGAAGTCTGGGTTTACAGCATTTTCTCATTTCCTCCATGAAAACATTGTCACTACAGCAAACTTTAAGAGTCATAGAACAGCATCATTGTATCATAATTCTACCACACAAAGACAATAGACAAAAAATACCCGAAGAACATAAATAAATAGTAAATTGTAATAAAAACAATGACATCAAGCCCTCAACATCATGGATTATCATAAAACCCTACAAGAAACTATTATGCCTGTCACAAGGTAAGAAACTGAGGCTACTGAGAGTAAGAGAAATATTGAGGGTCATACAGCCCATTAAAAAGCAAACATTAATATTAAACTTGGCTCTGTCTGCCACTCCATTTGCTGTCCTGTGGCTCTTGGTATGCAAGTTTATTGCACAGTGCATAGAACAGCAGATCGTCATGGGATCTGACAGCAGAGTTTTTCAGATTTCAGGCTTCAGGGAAGACAGTTGACTTGGTGGCAGAATCCTCTTTCTAGGTTGAGCCTTACCGCCCCGTGGCTATGAGCTTTTGAGTAAGTCTATTGCTGTCTCTACCCTTCTGTGACTTCCTGGTGTGGAGGCATTTAGATGATATCAGTGTCCCTTCAGTTCTTGAAAACCTTAGAATTGTCTTGTTCTTTGAGGCAACCTTCAAATACTTGCTGTGATAAGTATGCTGTGCTACAATGAGCTTTTCTTCTCAACACCTCCTAGCACTGAGCCATACACTGTACAATTTACTTCTGCCTTGTATTTTATACTCAAAACTAGCAAAGAACAGGACAGAGAGCATTAGGAGCTAATACCTGCATATAGGTAACCACAAAATAACAAAACTACACCAGCCACACTCCAGGAAGAGTGGTTGAGTAGAAGCAAGCCTGTCAGAACCTTCCCACTTCCTGTTTCGGTTTGGGGGATATCATATCCACAGAGTTGTATTGCTGTTTTTTTTTTTTTTTTCCTCCTGGTTCTTTAGGAATCACTGAGGTATTGAGAGCTAAGCACATGAGAGCCGTGGAAATCTTTTGAGTACAGTGCAAAAGAGTTCTAAGGGAAGCATCACATTGTGACTACCCATATCTGCCCAAGGGGTGATCTCATGAACTCAAGGATTCTTTCAGAAATGGCCTCTTCCCTTCTCTTCAACAGAGACCTTTTGTGATCGTTGGCTTTTACAGGACCCTCCTTTCCAGGAGGTAAGGGGTGGTCCTTAAAGAATAACTGCGTCTCCTCAACAGCCTGACAGCATTGTGAATAGATGGACTTCTCAACATTTGCAGACTGGCAGAATGAAAAGAGCCCCGATTAAGGGTTGGGAGACTAATAACTAGCTATCATCAATGAGCTCTGTGCCCCCAAGCGTTCTTCCTTTCCTTCTCCCTGCCTTACTTCATTGATCTGTAGAATGATTATATATGTTGATTTTTCTACTTTAGTGGTGGTATTTTCTGAAAATCAAATTACCTAATAATACATGTAGAAAAACCAAGTTGCTCTAAGTAAATTATGTAGGACAAATGCAGGCAATTTCTGCCATATAATTATAAATGTGCACAAGTACACAATGTGTATTAGAGGCCCCTCACAGAGAATCCAGAACCATGAGAACAATTAAGATGTTACCTGTTTTTAAAGAACATAACGTCTCCCCGAACTGTAGTGATAGCGTCAAAGGTGATGTCACTATCACACATTTTGGGGGTTTTTAAGATTCTTATCTTGATAGGCGTTTCAGGAGGTCCTAAAGAAAAGACCCAGAGTTAATTTTGTCTAGGGTTGGAAAACTTCCCAAACAATGCAAACTTCTGTAAGGATATAGCTAAATGATGGTCTTGTTGATTCAATGTAGGTATAGAGCAGTAGACCCAGCCATGACACTTGCCTTTTTACTCACCATATAGGGCTTGGATGCTGTTCACATCATCCTCACTTGGTAGGACATCACCAGTGTAGGTATACACGGGATACATTAGAGATCCAATATCGTTAGTATGAAAGAGTCCAAGGGCATGGCCTACTTCATGAACTGCAACGCGAAAAAAGTTGTAATCTGAAAATACCAAGAAACCATTTGAGCATTTCCAGTTATTTGAAATGTATTCAGTTTTGTAGTGTTTAAATAAGAAATAATCTGAACTGTACAGGATCAATGCTTAAGTTCTTGGTAACTTTTTGATATATTTATACATATAGACACAGATTTATAAAACTTTTCTCTGAAGTTTGGAGATGAGCTTTTATTAATAATGAAGAGAAATATTCAAGCCTAAACTCTAGCAGGACATAGATGAAATTAACACACTGAGAATCTACTATAAATGACTGTTAATGCTTACCTAGCAATTCACAGAGGAGTAAGGTTTTATTAATATTTAATATTTTTCTTATTTACAGAACTGAAAAGTGCTTGATGCTGGAAATTTTAGAAAACACAGAAAGACTTTGATTCCTTTAATTCCCTACTAGCTTACTATCATCATGAAATTTTGTTTTATCTTTTTAGTAAGAAAGTCAAATGTATATAGACACATGAAAAACATTAAGGTTTCCAACATTTTCTCGGTAGAAATTTTAGAGCAACATATTTGTCACTGATAAGACGTTGCATTCACAAAACAAAGAGAAAACCTAAACCTCTTGTGTACTTTTCTAAATGTATCATTTTCTGTGTGATATGGAAACATTACTATTTTTATTAAAGTATTTTGTCAGTTAAGTGAAGCCATATAGCAATCAACCCTGAAGGGACAGAGGAATTGAGAGCAATAGAATCAGTTCACTCACCTCTATAATCATCGGTCCACATTTCATCATTATCAAAATGAATATCCCCTCCAAGCCCTGGGCCTGGCTGAAAAGCGTGAGCAAGGTATCCTTCAGGTCCGTCAAAAGGAGAATTGTCATAATGATCTACAAGACACAGATTTTCACAAAGGGTCTCTTGGTTTTCATTTTAGGCTAACTTGGAGAGCAAACATTCGCTTCAGTTAGAAATCAAAAGACTCCAGCCAACACGCTGTGTTCCCTCCTGCAGCCCACATGACAGCTGTCCTCTTCGAGTCTAGGTTTAGAGGTGAAGAGGATTAGGAGCAAGGCAAAGCCAAGGCGAGCCTGAGCTCACACTGCAAGAAGACCTTACCGCCACTGAAGAAGGCTATGTTTAAGTCCGCTTCCCCCTCGAACACCCTGGTGAACTTCAGAGACGTGACACTGCTCCAGAGTTCAAAGGCTTTCTCTACGCTCCGGTCCACAACCTCTCTTGCCAAATATGGTGTGTAATTTTCAATCCTTAACGAAACAGGAGAAGGCACGTCAGATCATATATTTTTTCTCTCTTTTTTTTTCCTTTGGACAGAAAATCAGGCTCTCGTTCTGTGCCCAGTCTGGTTACCTGTAAGTCAGATCCTTTTGATCCCAAAGACTGCTCCCTGCCGGGCTGCCCTCAGGCCCATCGGGCACTCCACATCTGGGCTTCGCCATCGCGCTCAGGGATTCAGCACCTGGCTTCCCAGTCACATTCAGCCCAAAGAATTTCTGCATTTGTTTGAGCTTTGTAACCACTGATCCCCTGTTTCTTTGCTGGTTAACTCGCATCTCTTCACTTTTCAGATTTTTAGGATTATGGTAAATATCCAGGTATTTCTGGCAAAAGAAAAAAAATATGAAAACACAGAATCAGAAGCATTTCTCATTCCAGAGAACTGCTTTGAAAGCGCTCGTCTATACTGCATGATGTTATCATTGTCGCTGGTGAAAAAAGGCAATTTCAGAGGAGTGTTCTCCTCACCACTGGCTTCTAAGAAGCCTGTTCTTGGACTGAAGGAATGAATAGTACAGTGGTGAAAGAGCTTGACTAGCAAGCACAAGGCCCTGGGTTCAATTCCTCAGTACCACATAAACTGGGCGTGGTGGTGCAGGCCTCAGGTGAGTGAGTTCAGTACCAGCTTGAACTACAGGATGGGACCCTGTCTCCATAAATAAATAAAAATAAAAGAAGTTTGCACTTCACAGTGGAGCAAGCTTTTCAGGATGTGATTTTACATGCTGATGCAAATCTACAATTTGTAAACCAAGATTTGCTCTTGGATTTCTTTTCATCTCCAACTGGAAGGGGAGAATCTATGCTGGGCTAGACACATTTTGGGGAGTGATCCATTTTGATAAAAAATGCAGTTATCTTTTAGAAAATCCATCCTTAAATAAGCTCTGTAATACTACAGCAGAAAAATGCAAATCAAAGATTTATATTTACAGTGTGCATGATACGACCTTTACCTGTACCGCCTCCACATCTGGCTGTTGTACTTCTGAAAATGCAGGGAAGCCATGAGACCCTATACCCCAAAGCAGCAGCGGCAGCAGCAGAGGAAAGCAAGGCATGATGGTCTCTGCCTTCCTTCGCAGGGCAAGACATCCAAAACTCCCTCCTCACCTGTTCCCCAGTAGCTCGGCTCTTGAGGTGTCCTTTATATATAAATCCCAGCACTCTGGAAGCTGGAGGCTGTCTGACTCACTATCTGTAGCATCCTCTTGATCAGCCTAAGCAATTATCAAAGACAATGAGTCCAAATATTGCACAATGCTATGATCAATATCAAACGGATGTGTGAGAAGGTGACGTTCTTCACTGTACAAACTGTTGTTTTCTCCAGTCTTTGTCCATCCTATTTGAGAGAAGCCCCTGTTGTGTAGACTGGCACAGAGGACTCTAAAGGCCGTTAAAAAACGGGTTTTGCTACTTGTTGCTGTGGCCACAACGTGTTCCAGGTGTCTGCATACTCCTTGCCTGCAGGACTGAGGCTGCAATTGCCAGCACTGTGCCACCTTCTGTTTGGCACCTGCGTTGACTCAAGTTCACCTCTTCTAGCACTAGCTGGCCCTCTGAGTTCCCTGAGATTGCCCTCTGCTATCTCTAAGATACGTGGTACCCTATCACAATAATATAATAAAATTTGAGATGCTTGACCAGAAAGACCCCTCATCCACCAATAAATACAAGGAAACTCTGTGCCCTATGTAGAATCTGCACAGCAGTGTTGTGGGGTTTGCCCCATGTCCTCTTGTGAGAACTGTTGGAGGGTACCAGGTGAGGCAAGAGGCCAAGTGCAATCTGGGAGTTTATTTTTCTTCATTCTTGTTATGCTTGTCCAACTTCATTTGTGCCTAGGTGGGATTTACTTTTTAATACATATATTCCTTCATATATTTTTACATTCATCCACTTCCAAGGTCTTATATAGTGTCTTCTGCACGGTAAAATAAGAGCAAGGCTATGTACTGAAAGGTGTACACCTAAGTATTCACATTTCACTTTAAATTGTCTTGAGTGCCACTCATGGCTTCCATTCCACCTTGGGCAAGAAAAGCTGGCCCATCTACACAGCTTCCTCTACTCCTACTCTGCTCTCCTTTCTTGAACATATTTAAATGAGACATAACACGGAGAAAAATTCACCTCCCTTCTCCCACTTCAACATCTCATGGTATCTCCCACCCTCCCGACAGTATTAGGTTTGCTTCTCCAGGACTTTACCTTCTAGATTTTGTTTTCTTCCACTGGCTGGGACCAATCTCATATTCATAAATAATGCATCGTTAAATTTCAGATTGATTTGAAGGCCCTTATTACCTCTCTAACCATTGGACCACAACTTCCTCCTGTAAGTGAAGTAATACATGAGTCCAAGAGTATTAGAAGAATGGGAAGAAATTCTTGCAATGGAATCTTTTCATGGGTATCCAATGGAGGGCAGGATAGAAAAAGAGCATTGGCAAAGAAGGGAGGTTAACCCAGGCCAGGATACTGGTGAGGGGGCTCTGGATGTTAGAAGGAGGACACAGACTGTTTCAAAGGCAACGGTGAGTGCATGCCTGATTATTAAAGAATCTGGTCAGTATGCAGTGGTCGCCTCTTGGTTTTTCTGGGGCCAAGGAAACAAGGGTTACTAAGTTAACTCAAGCCTCAGCATGTGACTATCAGGTACTGGGTGAGAAATTGTATAAAATATCATTCTGGAAGAATCTCATATATTCCGCATTCTAGAAGTTTTCAAAGTTTTGTAAAACAAAATCCTGAAGGTCAGTTTGTAACTAGATCAAAGCAGAAGCTCCCATATGGAAACTGTAAGTGGGGCTTAGCGTCCTTCCCTAGAAAAAGCTGTCACTTTTCCCCTGGTTCAAGACCAGAGCCAGTACACAGAGTATTTAAAATGTTTCATTACATGTCAGTTTTGCTAAAGTGGATTGGAAAATGATTGCAAAATTTCACTTTCTGTGAAATTACTTCTAAAAATAAGAGCTTCAAAAATGAGTTTTTGAAAAGAAGCTAGCATCATGGATTCATGAGGTCCTTAATCTTGAAATTTTCAGTTAGATATTCATAGGACAATTTCTAACATACATAAGTAACTTCTGGGCTGTGCTAGCGTATGATTTTTTGAGAATTTTTTTTAAAAAAAGAAGTCATTAAAATGTAGAGCAGGAAGCTAAAAATTCAGTTCAACCAATTCCTAGCATAGTTTCCAAGAGCATTAAAATATGTTGAAATTAAATTTGTTCTTCACATTGATGTCATCTGCTGTCACCTGACCCTAGCCCCAGGAGCACCTCCCTTTGCAACAACTGCCTTTGGGTATAACTCTGTGGAACTTTTCTCTCTGTCCTTCATCCCCCTGGGAGAGCAGCAGGCTTATGAGAGCTCTCTGGACTGTGACTAAGTCAACTGATTTCTGGCTTTTTCCAAGTGAACAAATTATTTCATGATTTTTCCTGTTATTTTACATTGGCTGCTCTGTGGAAGTCCTCAAATATGTTTGTATTTTCCCTGTTAAATTCAAATTGGAATTTCCATCTTGTTCCTTATTTTTTATGTTTGTGAATTTAGCTTTTTAAATTTTGCTAGTCCATCTTAAATAACAAAAGGAATATTTTTTTATTAGACTGCAAAATCATTTATGGAGTCTTAACACCCACCCTTAAGCTTTTATTTTTGTTTTTTCTCTTTTAAGACTAAAATTATTTAATTTATCACAAGAAGAATGTGGTTAAATCCACGGACTGACCATTACCTACTACCTTAAATTCTGTCTTCAGAAACAAAGTAATACTTCCCAGCCCTGTTATTGTTATTGATGAAGCAACTGAACTGATTGTAGTTTGAAAATTGAATCGCTAATTATTGTAATTATTGCCTTGTAATTTCTTAGTATCCTTATGATCAGAAATAATTTAACAATGGAAAGGTTTCAGAGGGATTCACAGATATGTAACCCATTTTCTTGACCTATAATTTGTATTTCTTGACTAACAAATTTGTCCCTAGAATAGTAATCAAAATATCATAATGTTTGAAAAAGCCTATAGATTCCTACTGATTGATACTCCTAGCAACTTGACAACACATGTAGGATCAAATGTATCCAAAACTCAAATGAATACCGACCTAGAAACAGTGTTCTGCTGTAAAAAACAATCTGATTTTCTTTTGGTGTCAGATTTGCATTCAAGACTTAAACTTACAACTTTTCAGATATGTTATTGTGGGCTGGTCAGTCGCTCTACTATTTCGTTTTCTCATGTATAATACAAATAATAATAGTAACATCTGCATGACAATTAGGGCCATAGTTATGTCTCCAAATTCATACTCATCATATACAAGCTGCTCAGGAAATACTAATTCTTCTTAGAATGGAAAAAATGCCCCCAAATACTTACTTTAGCCCTTGTGTGTTGTAGATGAAGCAGAGTCCCTGCACTTTCATGGTTCTATTTTCCTGGAGGCAAAATTAACAAGAATCATAGCTTAAGTGAAAACGTTTCAACACACGAAATATTCATGCTACTTGACTTCATTCTTGAGGAAATTACTATTGCTCAATAAGGTGAAGGAAGTCAAGTGGAATATAATTTTCTGTTAAATGCACATCATAAACCAAAAATATGACTTGTCTCATTAATTTTGGAGGCTCAGCCATGAAGCTGCCGTGGTATGAGGCCATCATTGCCTGTATTCTCATCACATTGAGCTGCTAAGTAGAACTCTAAGAATAAAACGCCAATGTGGCAAATCTCTAAGCTCCATGGATCATGGCCAGGAAGTTGTGTATCCTGCGTACCTACGTTTAGTTTTATCTTAGGGAAGAGAACATCTCCTTATTCATACTGAGTAAATTTTAAAGACTAAATGTAGTTATATTTTAAAAGCAAACATAATAGTTATATTAATAATAATAGTAATAATAGGTTTTATTAATAATCCATGCTGAGTATAGTGACATATGTCTGTAATCCCAATGTTCAGGAGACAAGTCAGTGGGAGCCTGTGTTCTGAGGTCAGCTACACAGCAAGTTCTAACGCTTTCCTGGGCTACACACTGAGGCTTACCCAGAGGGCGGCTCTTCCTCAAGGTAGCTTTTGTCCTATACGCTTACAGAGAGTGAGTGATTTGGATAAAAATTCAAGTACTTCCCTTTGTAAATGCTTAGAAGTTCAGAATGCCTATCCTATATCGCTGTCTACACCTATATTTCTCTGTCTATAATTTTTCTGAATCCTCTTTAGTCTCTTTAAGAGACACTTCAGAAATTTAACCTATGTGCAGAGCGAGTCAGCTGAGAAGTTGAATTGGCCATGTACAACAAACTGCTTTGAAACTGGGTCCTCTACTGAAATCGAATAATCATCCATGAACTAAATTACTTAGCGTGCGGTGCAGCTCACCTGGAGGTCCCTAAGGCCCAGGCTTTGCTGGAGCCTGTGGTCCTCCCCTTCTTCCCCCTGGTGGGGCTGTAGGGGGCCCTCTACATGAGGGTGGTCAGCTCCTCTCTGGCTGTCCCCAGGCCCAATGGTCCAGTGTCTGTTGTCACAAGGACATTTTTGTCCTCTGGGGCTGAGGGACTCTAATCTTGCCTCAAGTCGCAGCTGCAGAGTGTTGAGGTACCAGCCATATGTCTTTCCACAAAGAAATGGTAGCTCAGGGCAGTGGCACTCCTGCCAGGAAAAGGGAAGCCCACAGGTGGAACTGGGTGAACTGAGACCTCTGCTAGGAGAGGAGACAGAGGAGAAAAGAGGAGAGAGAAGGGAAAGCATGCCATGGCCAACGCACTGAAGCCAAGAACGAGAGACATGGCCTGTGCCTCAAAAAGAAGAGAAGGAGGTAGGGGCTGATGCTCCCCCTGCAGGCCCACAGAGGTGTGGACAGGATGGGAGTCCTATATGAGGTCTGTGTCCCCACAACAAGATCTGCTCCTGGACTGCTGAAGGACAGTGACCTCTGTTACTCGGCCACAGACCACTCATGCCTTCCTTAGGGCTTGCTCTAAGAAAATCTTCCACTTCCAACGAGAAACTGGCAACATCTGGACCTATAGAGTTTCTTGTTGTTTCTCTTTTTGGAAATCTTGACCAGTGGGGCAACTGAGTATGGACTTCGTGGCCATCTCTAGAGGAAGAGGTGGTTTGGGGGATGTTCCTTTCTGGAGAAATGAGTGATCTCTTTCAGCTTCTTCTGGCTCTTTCATATTGTTTGAAACGAAAAACTAAAGTTGAACTGGACCAAGCCCAAATCAAACAGCTGGGCTGCCCAGTGTAGACTTCCCAGCAGCCTACGAAGCAGAAAGCTGTAGTGGGATGATCAAATTCTGATTTTCAGTCTAAACACTCAGACTTGTTGAGGAAAAAAGAAAGAAAGAAAGAAAGAAAGAAAGAAAGAAAGAAAGAAAGAAAGAAAGAAAGGGAGGAAGGAAGAAAGAAAGATAGAAAGAAAATTAACACCTACATTCTTACACCATGAACGGCTTTAACCATTAAAGACCAGGAATAACGTAATTATTGTTCAACCGCAGGGTTAAAAATCAAACTAGATGAATTTTACCAGGTTAATATCATAAGAAGCAATGTCTATATTTGAGAGGCTGAGGCAGAAGGATTGTGGGTTCTGGTAGGCATAACCTGGAAGAAGGAAGTGTGTGGAAGAGTGGAAGGAGGAAAGGAAAACCAACTTCTAGCAGATGTGGGAGAATCAAATATTAGATGATATGTCTAAACACTCAGTTTGGAACTGTATTACTTAAACGGCCAATGTAGTTTTTTCTCCCATTTTTGTTAATATCTATATGAAATACACAATGGTTGCAATGAGCTTGAGTGTGTTGTGCACATATATATTGTGTCAACTTTACAATCCTTTCTCCTTTCCCTTTCTGGCCCTCCCACACTCTGCCTTGCCTCCCACTATCACACCCATTTGGTTCTATAAAATGCCTCTTTTCTGGGTTTCTTATACTAGAGAAGCCATGTGGTATTTAAGCACCTGAGTTTGACTCACTTCACTAAGCATGAGAATCATGAACTTGAGGCCAGCTGGAGCTACACAAAGAGGTTCAGGCCAGCTTGTGCTACACATCAAGACCCTATCTCCCAAACAAGCAAACAAACACACAAAAGAAATTGTCCTTTACTTCTAGGAACAAGATGAGTATAAGAGAATGTTTTTATGTGTGAACAGAGTAGATAAGAGAAAACTCATTTGCTAGGGTGAGGAGGGGCCCCTACTGAAGGGAAAAAGAAAAGACAAAAACTGTGATCATTTTTCCCCCCTCCAGTAGAATTGCAAGCGTGATGTAGGTGGTTTGCCATGATTACAACGTTCACCTCAGAATTACTCGTAGAGCCTCCACCCAAGAAGAGGGCGATGCTCTTTGTCCTTAGACATGTTGGAGCACACAGGGTGTCTGGGTTGGAAACAAGCACACGTCTTACAGGGTGTCTGGGTTGGAAACAAGCACACGTCTTGCAGGATGCATGGGGAAGCCGGTTCTGGATAAGCCATGCCAGCTACATCACTAAGCAGTTCACAGGGTGCCCAAGATAGTAAAACAATTGAACAAAGTAATATAATTAAATAACCAATACACTATCTTTATTAAATAACAAACAAGTAGTCTACATAGATACAATCGATGGCCTGTAACCCGGGAGCGCTTCTCTTCCCGTATGGAAGATGACTGTGCGCCACCATGCCAGCCCAGCGGCAGCTCTTTGAATGCCCCTTGAAGACGTGAAAATGCCTGGCAGGACACAGGACTTATACACACGAGAGAAAATGAACCGCTTCAATTAACAAAGACGGAGGAAAAGAGCTGTTCACGTCATTGCAAATGCCTCTATCGTGCCTTTTCCGCTTCCCTCCTAGCAGTTAAACCAGCTGTTACTCTTAAAAATGTGTGTCACTTTCTTTGCGTTTGGGTCAAACTCCAACTGTGAGGATCCGTTAAAGAAGTAGAAAAATCCTGCAAATATAGCAAGAGGAAAGTGAGATTTTTTTTTTCAAAATAAGAAATTTGGTAAAATACAAAAATCACAGTGATAGGTAACTAAAAAAAGAATATATTCATGTTAATAAAATGAGAAAAAAATTTGAAAAGAAAGTCTTAATAGAGATTTACTCTGTGTCAGGAACATGTTAAACATTTTATAAGTTTACTTATGAATTCTTTATTTCTTTATGTAAGTCTGTCTAACACCATTGTACAGACGAGCAAGTTGAGGTTATGTATCCAAGGTTATTCAACAAGAGGAGAGAGCGAGCACCCCTTCCAGTTCTTTGATTGCAAAGCTACGGATAGTTGGTTATTCTGCTTCCAATGAGAAAAAAGATTCTCTGTTTGTTTGAAAACTATTAGCTCTTATTTTCTTTATTTCAAACACTTCTCTCAGGAATAGATTCTTCTCAGGAAAGAAGTGTTAGGATTAAAGAAAATAAACTGGTTTTGCAGTGGAACATGGCTGAAGGACAGCCTGAAGGACATTTCTAGCCTGGGGAAGCAGAGCCAGCAACTTTTAAACATCAGAGGCTATTTTAATGCTCTGCCAATACAAAGGCCAAGCTACCTTTCAATAAAAATCATCTCATTTGACCTTGAGTAGGAAGAAACAAAAAGCTTTTCTTCTTTTTTTAAATTGGATGCGTGGAAAGTTTTTACAATGTGCCAGTATTGGAAACAAGTCATTATGGTCAATCACTAGTTAACCCAGGAGAACAGAAATCTCCTTGAGAATTAGTAATGGAAACCATATATGTTGTGGGAGAAGCCAGCCAGCCGTTATTAAAGATGGCCACATCATCTAGTGGCAGTTTTGAACTAAGGCAAAGTTTCAGAAAGGTAACGGCATGAGATGAGAGGAAACACCACTTGGAAACTTGGGTTCTAGATGCCAGCGTGAAATGGCGAGGTTGGTGTCAATTGTCTTTATGTTTCAAAGCCACTCATGTGAAGTAGTCACGTAACTGGCACAAAAGTCAGGTAAGTAAAATTTTGGGCTAAGGGAGGAAACTGATTTCTTAAAGCCCTCTTACTAAAAATTGTCCAGTTCTCCCATTCCTTCTTATACTATAGGATATTTCAAGTGTCCCATTGCCAGCAGATTGAGCATTTTCTTACCAAAAGCTTCAAAAGCTGCATCGACCTTTTCCACACCTGGGAAGTCCTCAGCTATCTGCCTGGGGAAGCCTGGCTCCACAGACTGTCTCCTCTCATCAAACCTATACCGGGCGAAAGAAGCACAGCTCAGCACTGCTCACAGTCAGTTACGCCAAAATTCATCCAACATAAGAAATTGTAGTAAACTTCCCAAGCACTTCAAATAAATGCCAAGCGCATTTAGCACTACAGACGTATGTGACTTTAATAGCAGCACAAAAATGGTCCCATAAAACCACAGCGCCTTCAGGAAGAGGGGCTAACATCCAAAGAATCTTGGTCAGCTTGCTGTCATGAAGGTATGAACGTATGAACACATACCCGTGTGTGTGTGAATGCAATTGAATCATTCATCTGAAATACAATGTCTAATTTGGTACCATGACCGGGCTTGTATGTACGTCTCTCCCCCACCCCTTCCACACATCGATATTTTCTCTGGAAGCTTCCTAAAATAAGACATTAGGATGAGAAGTAAAGCACGGTGTTGGAATCAGGGGCTCCTGCTTGGATGTGGACGGTCTGCTATTGATTTCTCAATGTCTGAGCAGACGGCTCAAGGGCCCGCAGCCTGCGTCCTAGTCACAGATCGTACCTGTAAGGCAGAGCTGCGTCTCTTAAGCGATCAGAGGCAATGAAGGGAAATAGCATTAAAGGAAGCCCTTGCAGATAGTGGTGCTAGGAAGGCAACACCAGTTACACCAAGACGAGGAGCAAAACTTAGGACACAGGGAAAGGAAGGCTAGGCCGGGGCTGGAGTCTGGGGCTGTTTTCCTTCAGAGGAGAAAGAAGGGTCGTACTGCAAGTTCAGAAGGGAAGGCCTGGTGGAGGGGTGGGACTCCAGCCAAGACCTGAAGAATGGACAGATTTTGTGTTAGTACAAGGGACTCTGGGAAGGTGGGGAATAGCACAGGAGCACTGGTAGTACCAGCTATTTCCCAGGAGACTCTATATGGGATTAATTAAGAAATACCTATTATATATAAGATGCCACTCTGTTTCAGAGTAAGCAACTCTCTATGGTCCTCTGAAGCCACAGCCTCCTACTGAGAGGGAAGTGGGGATAAGGGCAAAGGAAAGGGTTTTCTTAAAGAAAAAAATTACTTCCCTAAGTAGGCTCCAGACGATTCATTTCTATTGCATCTTACCTCCAGTACTTGTCGTCTACGAAGAAGTATGTTTTCTTCTTTTCCTTGTTAGAAATGGCTGCATCGATCTTCCTCACCGTTGCAGGGAAGCCCAGCGTGTAGATGCTTCTTGGAGAACCCACTTGCACATCTTGTCCTCTGATGGCCCAGAACTGATTTCCTATTTAAATAGGAGTTTCAGAGAGTCATATCAAAACTTCAGAGAGTTAAGCCTTTTAGTTTCAGAAATATATTTCATCACCTCTGATTTTCATAGTAAAGAGAAAGCTCGAATTTAGATTCAGTGATCAGCTCCACATGCATCACTGAACTAAAATTTGCCTACTGAAGATATGAACAAAGATCAAATGAGGGAAATTACAATCCTGGGCAATTTATTATCCAGTGTTTAATTTCTAATCTATAAAATACAGGTAAAATAATGCCATCCCTAGTCATTTCCTTATTGTCTTTGGCTAGCTTGGTAGCCAAAATTTGACATAGTAGAGAAAATTAAAATCATGTTCATTTTTCTTATCAGAGAACATATTCAGCAAGTTGAAGAAATGTTTGGGGATGGGGATGTATCTCAGTGGTAGACCTGAGCATGCATTCATGAAGCCCCGGGTTTACCCGCAGCACCACCAAAACGAAATAGAACAAAACACCCATTAATTCTTCAATTCTTCATTTGATAGAATCTGCACATAAAAGAAATCTTTAAAAATGTTTACATATTATTAATTACCTTTAAAAACAAAAACAGTATCCTTGCTGACAACTTCATAAGCTGCATCTATTTCTGAAGGGAGGGATGACCAAAATGAAGAGATCAAATTAAATTCAAGTTGAAGGTGCCTGAGGGATTTGCGCCAAAAATGCCTGAAAAATACGCAAAAAGAAGAACAAATTGAACAGTAGTCTTTTGTCTTTAGAAAAGTATCTCTTCTTCCTTTTTTCCCTGTCTTTTTAAGGACTTTAGTGAACCCCTTGTCACTAGCTTCCAGGGGAAGGTCTTTTTTGAAAGGAAAGTCATTTTCCAACACAAATATTAATTAGCCCACTGTAAGCCTTTGCTCCTACCGTGACAGCAAAGCACTGTGCGTGCTGAACTACTGTTTACACGTTTCAAAAAGATGGTCAGTGCATATGTGTGTAAATGCTCATGTGCTACACAGAGCCATTCCTTTCTTTCTTTCTTTCTTTCTTCCTCCCTCCTTCCCTTCCTTCCTTCCCTCCTTTTTTTACAGGATCTTGCTCTGTAGTCCAGGCTGGTCCTGAACACACTATGTCATCCAGGCTGGCCTCCTCATGGCAATCTTCATATCTCACCTTCCTGGAGTTCTCAGATAATAGGTATGCACCACCACACCCAGATTATGTGATGTTGGGGAATCGAACCCGGGGCCTTAACCTTACCAGGAAAGCACTGTAACCACTGGGCTACATCTCAGCCCAACTAAGCCATTTTTTTTCACCCACATAGGTCAGTCTTGAAGGAATACACAAGCTTTCTTGACAGTAGATGAATATAAGGTCTGGAGAACCAAAAAATTTAACTTTCTGTTTTACTCAATGTGAATGTTTTTTTTTTTATCACATGTATATTTATTTAGCAGTAAGTACACTGATTAGTTAAATGTAATGTTTATCCAGGAGTCATTTGAAAAAGCAGTTTTAAAGATCTACTTCTCCTTCTTGAAAAGTGTTTACATTTTTGGGAACAATAATTTTAGGACACAGATCAAACCATCCTGAATCTTCAAAAATAAACTTGATAATTTTAGGAGCATGTGGAAATTGTTTTTGTTATCTTTAAAGATTTCTATCAAGTTTCTGTTTGCTTTCCTCTCTCTCTCTCTCTCTCTCTCTCTCTCTCTCTACACACACACACACACACACACACACACACACACGCACACGCACACGCACACGCACACACACACTACACAACCCCATATTTCCCCCCCAGTCTTACTTGTCTTTAAAGAATAGAATTTCTCCCCTCAGGGTGGTGACAGCATCGAAGGATAAAGCCGGATCACACGTGGCTGGGGTCCCAGAGTCTGGTGGGCTAGATTCAGTGGGTACCACAGGGCCATTAGGAGAGGCAGGGTTAGATCCTAAAAAGAACAGATTAAGGGAAGAAAAAACATTAGGAAAATGTAGTGTATGTGCCAATTGGTGTGTTTCCCAGGCGTTCCCAGCCATTCTGAGTTAAATCACAAACACTTCATGGAGCTTCACCGCAAGGCTACAGTGACTAGTTCTTCCCATGTCACTCACCATAGAGAGACTGAATGCCGTCCACATCATCTTGAGAGAGGCGGAAGCGGGCCAGGTCCATGAGGGAGTTGTACAGTGGGTACATGAGAGCTTTAGGATTGGCCGAGTGGAAGAGACCCAGCGAGTGGCCAAGCTCATGAGCAGCGACCAGAAACAAATTGGTGCCTGTTGGAGAAAGCATAAATAATAGTTACTTGTTCCTTAAATGCATAGCTCAGCTGTAGATTGTGTTCATTACAAAGGCCAGCTATAGATTGAGTTTATTTACTTCCTGGAACCGCAGAGGATTTTGTTTTGTTGTTGTGCTTGTTGGTTAATAGAGCAATTTTTGGAAAGAATGCTCCTGGTCCTGGCCACTTCCCTCCACTCCAACCTCAAGAACTTCCTAACTTTGGGAGAACCAAGTCTCTTTCCTTGTACAAGGGATCGAAATTAACCCCGTTGAGTAGCATATAAAAGTTTTCTTCTCATTTATTACAAAAAAACCTACATACTATTTCAGTGTATTAATATTGCCTGTTGTGGTCTCAGTAAACAAATCAGCGGAATCATTTCTACTTTGAATTCTCAAAACCCACACTCCTGCTACTTCCTGTTGGAAGACTCTGCTTACATAACTTTGCAGCCTCATAATCACATTACATGCATCCTGAGTCCAAAAAGATGAATAATAATAGATGTCATAGGATTGGCAAAACGGGTTTAAAATGTAACTTGTCTAATCATGTAGACTACTGGTCATAAAATAGATTTTGAATACACAAACTTTGCCTGTATTCAAATTTTTCCTTTATACCCTATTTTTTAAAAAAATTCACATCTGCCAATGGAAGGCATTGCACAATTGTGATTACCATGGCAAGTAATTCACACTCCTTTGTATTGCTTGTATAAAATGTGACCCTGGAAAGGTTCTCATTTGAGACTTTCTGGGAAGATTTTTTTTCCAGAAACATGTTAGTTCAATCAAACCAAGTATCTTCTCCAGCATGAAATTCACATCGCCTCTGTTTACACTTTCGTTCAGCCAATTTTTAGGAAAACCTTGGTAGTCATTTCCCAAAGTCATAAACTTATCAATATTCTCTCTAAACAGCGTGAACATTGTATTTGGAGGTTCATCCCTTTCTTACCAGTCATTAAAGTTTTTTCTCAGCCCAGAGGTGGTAAAAATGTTGACTTAGGCAGGAAAATACAATGTCATAGAACCTTAGTTTTTGAAATTTAATCTGATTTCTGTTTTGAAAAGAAATGGTGAAAATTACATCAGCAACATCAGAGGCACATTTTAGCATAAATTAGACACAGTGCACTATCTCTTAGATACCTGCAAGTTGATATAAGAAGTATTGTTAATGATTATGGTCCTGTGATTCCACAAGAAACAAATTAGTAAGATTTCATATATTAGTTTTACCAAGATAGGAAATACATTGTTAAGCATCTTAAAATGCATTTAATAACGGTTAAAAATATTCTGTTTATCCCTGACCCTTGGAAAATCTAGAACAGATCATTTCTCAATCATCTAAAGTTTTCTCAGAATAAAAAGAAATTAGCAGTAATTCCTCCGAGAGAGGCAGCACTAACCTGTTGTATCCTTTGTCCACTGCTCGTCATCATCGAAATGAGCGTCTCCATTAATCCCCGGCCCGGGTGCATAGGCGTGAGCCAAGACGCTTCCAGGTCCATCAAAAGGGATAAAGTCTCCATGATCTAATAGAACAAAATTTTGTTTTAAAGTTGGGATGCTACGTAATTCATATCTCTCGTCTTTTCCCATAAAACACCACCAAAGGATGCTCTCCATCCATCTTACTAATTTTTCTGCGGGTTTTACCTCCCACTGCAAAGGAGATCATAATGTCAGCCTCGCCCTTATAGATCCTGGTGAACGTGAGCGGAGTCACCTCCTCCCAGACTTTCAGCGCTCTCTCAATGGCAGAATCAACAGCGTCAGGCGGCATGTCCCTTGTGTAATTCCCAATCCTGCATGAGAAAAGTGAAGAAGACAGAATTTTCTCCCGAGATACAATTTGTGAAGCTATGATACTGTGTGGAAACGTCTTTGAAGACCCACTACCTGTACGTAAGGTGGTTTTTCCTCCACTTTGGTGTGCCAGGGAAGGTCGTAAAGTCGCCAACATCTGGAACTCCACACCTGGGCTTGCGCATTACCTCCAGGGTGTCAGCGTCCAACTTCCCTGTCACCTCCAGCCCGAGGAACTTCTGCATTTCTTGGAGTTTTTTAACAACAGAATCACTGTTCCTGCTTTTCAAAACTGGTCGCACTTCATTTCCGAGGTTGTAGTAGTCTTTTAGGTATCGCTAATGGAAAAAGTAGAGTTAAGTAATTGCGATTTTTTTTAGCCATTTACCAACGTTTCAACTGTTTTAACTATTGCTCAGTTTACAGAAGCTAACGGGGCAAGTACAGTTTTTAGGTGATTGTCATGATTTCTAACTGTAGCTCTTTACCATAAGCTTTTGCAATGACTCACTTTTCTTAATCTGTTTGAAGGATTTTGATAGCTTGACAAAATAATAAATGTTGTATTGCCCTTAATTACTCAACGGCAGGCAGCTCCTCACCTTTGCTTTCTCTGTGTAGCTAAATGTCTCTGCAGCTTAGTTTGCTGCCAAAACAAACGATTAAAATAAAATCAAAAGGTGATATAAATACGGAGTGCCCTTAAAGGACAAAACCAACATGTACAAATAAATCTCTGAGCATATGTACACACTTCAGGTGAATCTACCCATTTTTTCTGTTTTTCACTTTATTTTTAAAAGGATCTGGATTTAAGAAAATAAAAGCCTCTTTGGTTAAACATTCACACTATAAACATTTAGTTAATGTTACATTACAGTAAAACATTCAAAGAAGTTCCGAAGCCAGACGTGGGTGAGCCACCCTTGGCTGTTCCATGTGCCTCACGCTGCTGCTTAGGCCACGCTGTGCCACTGCGCCTGCTCTTTGTTTCTTCCTACAGAAATGGAGGGTTCTATGGTGTGAGACCCTGCTCACACCCAGCAGTCTCACTTTCTGTCGCTGAGCTCTTCTGGCACATTAATCAACCCACCCCGTGGAAGGCAGAGATGGTTTCCCCACTTGCCCCTGTCCACCAGCGTGATGGCATTTCCATCCCATTACCTGAAGAAGCTCCATGCTTGCATCCTTGCTCCTTGCAGCCCTATCCAGCGGGTAAGCAGAGCAAACTGCTGCACAGAGAGCCAGAGCAACTGCAAGAGGCTTCATTTCCCTGGTGCCACTCAGCTCTGGCTGCCTGAACGTCTTGATCTCTGCCAGCCTCCTTCTGGGTCCAGCTTCTGGAGCTCAGCTTTTATACAGTGACAGTGTTTGCTCAAGTTGAGTCATCCTACTTTCATCCAAGTGGCAGCAGGACCACTGCCAAAAATTCAAAAGTCAAAGTAGGATGATACAAGCTACTTCGCTAAGTGCTCTCAACCTTTGCAATTTTGCAAGGCAAGATGGTGATTAATCTCCAGGAAAGGCTTCCTGTCCTGGCCAGAGAACAAACGAGAGCAGCTTCTATCCTGGAAAAATTGACAGCATTTTACTAAGCAGTTTATGTTTGTATGTTCGAGAGGTGATGTGGATTGACTTGGTAAAATGTCAGAATTGCGTAGAACTTTAAAAGCAGTTTTATTTTAAGAATGTATGCTAAAATTAAATACATAAGATATAAAACAATGAGAAACTCCGCATATGTAACCATCTATACCGTATACTATTGTGGTCTAAAAAACACAATATCTAGAAGACCACTCATTTCTTGAAGTAATTCTACAGGAGAAAAAAAAAAAGTACATGGACAGGAAAAAACAAAGGGAAACTGTGAAAAAGGGACATATATTTTTGTACCAATTTATTAATTCTGTAAGTTATTAATTCTTCACTAGCTTACTATTGGGTGATGGGCCCATAAGAGCTATTTTGTAAGTATCTGAAGAATAGAAATGAATTATACCATCCCTGAACTGACATTTTTCTGGCTTTATCTTTTATACTTTGCCTTGCTCTTTTTCATGTCATCCTCTCACCTTGATTTTAAACTGGAAAAAAAAAGCCATCCTAAATTCTCTCCTTATGCCTTTTTTCTTTCTCCCTTCCCTTCCCTCCCCTCCGTTCCTTTCCCTTCCCTACCCTTTGGTGTCAAGAAAAGCGTTGTTCACTTCATTGATACTTAATAAATGTTTATAGGGAAGTCCTTAAATTTTATCAAGGGAGATTATTTTATTAAGCTTTTTACAGTCCTCATCACCATCCTCCTCCTACCTACCCACACTTACCCGGTCACTGTCTGTTCCTTACTTTTTCTTGTTCATGTGGTTGCTGAAGGGCAAGACATGCTGAGAATGAGAACTAGGTACAATTAAGTGTCGCAAAGCACTCAATAAATATTTTTTGTATATTTCTCAATAAACAATGGAGACATCTCACCCAATCTGTATAAAATAAGCAATAAAATTTCTCAGTGCGAGCAAGATCTCTGAAGCTGTAGGTGAACCACATGACTGAAGGCCACCTCACAGAAGGCTGTGCATCAAATTTAAGCATCCATTTCTAGACTATATTCTATCTAAAAAACATTTCAAATTCATTTATTGCATGTTCTATGACTCTTCATTCTTTTAAGGAAAAACGTTCTCACTCTTTTAAGGAAAAAAATCAGTATCTTATCTTGATTTAAACAGGGAAGAAATATTCATCACGCTGATGTCAGGCCCCAGGAAGGGGTTGACAGGCAAGCCTGTGTTGGATACAAATGCCAGGACTGAGCCTGGCGCAGAGCACATGGAGCAGTAGCAGACTGGAAGCAGAAGGCCTGTGACAGCGGCAAGGGTCGATTCTTCTGGATTATGGACTTTCATTCACAGATTTTCTCTGGCATTGTAACCAATTAAAAAAATTTAAAGTTTAAAGGAAAACCTACCTGTAGTTCCAGCACTCGGGAGGCTGAGGGAGGAGGATTTCCCTGAATCCAAGGTCAGCCTTGGCTACAGAGCGGGATCCTGTCTCAAAAATAAAACAAACAAACAAATAAATAAATAAAGGAAAGCCAGAAGATAGGTTTCTTTCCCAATGGTTCAAATGTGATCAGCAAACTGAACGATTTTGCACCTCAAGCATAAAGGTCTGTCTGCTGGTGCAGAATGGGGATATCTTCCAAAAGAACTTCAGAAACTTCCCTGGGAGACCTTTGCTGAGTTCCTGGAAGAGCCGCTATTTTCCCCTCAGCGAAATCTTGTTCTTCCCTCTGTTACTGCATTTTTCACACTGACCTGTAGTGTAATAATTTATTTATTTGTCCCCTATGATATTGTAAGTTTCTTGAGGTGACAAGCCATGTCTCACTTGACTCTGTATCACTAGTGCTTAGAATGACACCTGGCATGTAGTAGGTACCCAAAAATTCCTTAAAATTAATTAGTATATTAGTTATGAATGAAAGACAGAAAACTCAATATATAGATTAAAGTGAAAAACTTTACAAACCATGTAGATCTTTGCAAACTACCAGAGCATATGTGTCATGTCTACTTACAAGTACTTTCAAATACCCCAGGTGGGGAGTAAACTAAAACATAAAAAGGGATTCTAGCCGTTTAGATCTGCACCTCAATATCTTAGTCTTTTCTATTTTTTAATCTGTAAAAGCACAATGACTCAGGCTCTTGAGGGTCCTGCATTCACAACATTAACTGAATTTTTAAATTTCTATTTTCATAGAAAAAATTTCAAGGTATCATAAAGTTTTGTAAGAAAACAATCAATTAAGAAGTACTCCAAGTACACATTCCTAGGTCTTCAAAAAAGTCAAACTAAAATGGTAGAATCTGGGAGACTTTCTGACAACAAAAGAAATTGTCAAGTGCATTTCATTGATTCAATTTAAAACACCAATTCATTAATAAAGAAGTTATGAATGGAAGAACAACCAAGTAGAAGAAGGAAAAGAAGAAAGAAAAGAGGGAAGAAGGAAGGGGAGGTAAGAAAGAAGAAAAGGTAAATTCATACATCAGAAGTACAGGGACAACGTGAAAATTATGGAAAAATAGACATTTCAACACAGGAATATGAAAGATTCCTCTATGCATATGCAACAATCATTTATTTCATGGATAACCATATGCAATGGACAGGTAATGCCTGCTTGTGTAATTCTTATATTTCAGTGACTAGAGGGTGGAACTGTACACAAATTCAAATTGATTCAAGCTCATATTTAAAAAGTGTAGTTAGTCCAAGTAACTTTTTATCTAAAACATGGTCCCATTTGTCTTCCTGTGGATTGTGCTTCTCCCTGACTAATCAGACATGATAATACATGACCCTTGAGACAGCTGACGCAGTCACTCAGTGGTGCATTTGTTTATCCACTATCCTACTCTTAAAGTCTCTGAAATAGCCAGGCTAGGAGTGTACACGTGGACAGAAAGGAGAAATCTATTAAAACATAATGAAATTAGCTAAAACTGATTTAAAATCAGGGTTTTTCAAAAATAAGAAAGAAAAAAGGAGGAAAGAGACAAACATGATGGAAAGGGGGTCATTATCTAGCAGAGGAAGGAGAGGATGTGTAGTATTAACTATCAGAAATAAAGAGATCACACAGGAGTTAAGGAGAAAGTTTTTAGGAAAAAATATACATGAAACATCAATCAAGGTGATTTGGAATGGTTTGGGTATGGAGGAAAATCCACTAGTAGAAAGACAGCTTGCAGAGAAGAAAATTGGAGGCTGAGGCTGGGGATACAGTTCCGTGTAGCGTGTTTGCCCATTGTGTGGGGCCCCGGATTTTATTTCTATCACCAGATAAAAAGTTAGATTCTATATGGAAAAATGACAGTTTCTATTGAAATGCAGAGTAATAATGAAAGATGAAAAGTGATGTGAGAAATTAAGTTGGAGCCCCATCATGAAAAATCCTTAGTGTGTAGCTGAGGCATGCATAGTTTATTGTGTTGTTGTTGGAAAGTCATCTTTTTGTGAAACACAATAAATTTTTATATATTTATTATGAAAAAACATAGAGTATGCCTAAAAACAGAACAAAATAAACCATCTATATATATTCATGTTCAAAGGAGAAAAATCTACATTATTACTCCTACATATTTTCTTCTCTTTCTGCTTATGAAGGATAATGAGGATTACAAGGGATTTGAACCCAGGGGCTGTTGCATGCGAGGCAAGTGCTCTGTCAGCAAGCTATAAATCCAGCCCTGCTTTCTTCTCATGTATCTATCTATCTATCTATCTATCTATCTATTATTTTCACATTATGCCAATTAGGGGAACTTAAAATTTTTCATCTTTTTTTTTACCACATTCAAATTTTATTAGCCAGAAAGAAGTCTTATTAAGTCAATGTATCCTATTAGAATTATGAGATAAAACAAATTACTTACATAGACTTTTTTGCATGTGTTTTTCATAGTTGAAATCAGTCCATATATGCCAATTTTCATGTCTGCTTACAAGTACTTTCAAATACCCCAGGTGGGAAGTAAACTAAAACATATAAAGGGATTCTAGCTGTTTAGATCTGCACCTAAATATCTTAGTCTTTTCTATTTTTTAATCTGTAAAAGCACAATGACTCAGGCTCTGAGGGTCCTGCATTCACATGTGATCTCTCTTTCTCTCTCCTATGTGCCCCTGTCATGTGATGAAACCCAGGGGGCCCTTGAGTCTCTAGAATGCACCCTTGAAAAAAGAGCTGTGTTCCAGACGGTGGGAATAAAGTTAACTTTTTTCCACAGTAGAAAACACTTCAATATTGTTAAATTAGCTTGAGAACCAGCAAAGACACCAAGAAAAAGTGTTTCACTCCGTTTGAAGAAGGATCTCTTAATTAGGATAAACGTAGAGTAGCGAGGGACATTCTGTAAGTTCAATTGAAGAACTGGGATTAAACTGCAATTCTGTCAACACCACTGCTGAGACTAAAACAAAAAAAAAGATTAATAGTTCAACTGTGTCCAGGTTGGTCTTGAACTCACAATCTTCCTACCTCAGCCTACCAAGTGTTGGGAACATGGGCCTATGCTACACAGCTCCACTAACTGATAACTTGAAAAAGAAAGACTTGAACCTCTTCCTTAGCCGGGAACCTTCTGTGCAAGAGCTGCTGCTGCCCTGCTGCTTTTGTTCTAGTTGAAAGTGCTGTGCTTACACCCAACATTAGACGGTTTCGCCAGGGTATGAGATTTAGTACAGGGAGGTGAATATCAATGAGGACTTTTGACTAGCTTAGATAGTAACCCATCATGGCCCTCAAAAGTATGATTTTCACATATTACCTCTATGGATATCTCTTACTAGAATCAACTGTGCTCTGGGGCTGTTTGGAACTGAATTAAAAAAAAATTATACCAGAGATCTTATTTAATTTTTTTCAGGTCTTTTCAATACTCTTCAGGCTGATTATTTACAAATGTGCTTGTTGTAGAGTATGAAAGTGCAAACACACAGGTATCTAATAAGTCTTCACTGTTCCGTGTGTCAGAACCGATGAGTGTGGCAGAGCAGACGGATCATCTCTTACTGCTTCTTCTTTCCTTTCTCTCTCTTCTCTTATTATTTCTGAAGTGACTTAACAAAAAGTACCGATGGGAAAGAAGTGGTAATGCAGCTTTCTTCTTTTGAGTTTAGGCTACACACTGGGGATGGAGGAATTTCCTACTATTCAGCTGGGACAACGGGAAAGGCATAAGTAATAAATCCATCCAGTCAGGACCCAAGCACAAATCTCATGAACAATGGATCCTGACGTTTGGAACGGCTAAGATCTGTGCCACGACTTCCACGGCCCAAGCGAGAAGACAGACTAGAGGAACAGAACTTTTAATTACATTTTAGTGATTATTTTTAAGACAATGGAAAATAAAAACATGCTATTCTTCTTATAGAAAAAAAAAGCATGACTCTGATCACTCAACATGAGTCGTAAAAGTGTTGAAATTCGTCATTCACATTCCTTGGCATTAGCAAGGGTTTGTTATGTGGCTTCAGGCAACTGATTCTATGGAGGAGGGAAGAAGAGCATTTTGTAATATCCTTGGCATGAACCTTACAATTAGACAAAACAGCATCACATTAATTAATGTTTTTAGTGATGCTCCAAAAAGGCAGTGTATTCCATATGACTGTAGGGTAAAAAACATTGCTCAAGAAAAATATTTTCTCCAGTGAGGACTTGAGTAGAAGTACTACCAGGCCACCAGGGCCAGGCATGCAGGTTGGATTGCTTGTACCAACCAAATTAAAGGAGACCATTTCTTACGGTAAAGAGGAAAAAAGATTTATTCAAAGCTGACATTGAGAAAATGGCAAGACCTGTGTGACACAAATCACTTTTTCACTGTGTTCAGGTGAGCCAGGAGGGTCTTTGATAGCATGGAACCATGGGGAGGGAGATTTCAAACATCAGTCATTTTTCAAACCAGCAGAAGCGGGATAGTTATGAGAAATATTGTGGAGTAACTGTATCTCTGGATGCAGAAATCCGCCTGAACAGTCATCTTTCAATCAGAAAAAGGTAAGTGGAACAAGCTGAAGAAGGGAGCTCTAGAAACTTTTCTGCAGGCTGATCTTTGCATTCTCGATTTGTTCATTTTCAGTTACACTTGTATATTTTTGTATATTTTTTCCCTCTTAAGATTCAATAATAAAATGTACTGATCCCAGCAGCACATTTTGGTGATATCTCTTGCGCTGGATACCTTGGGTGAGCATGAAACTCTAGGATCTCAATCTCTCTTCTCTCTTCCAAAACCAACATACATCCCTTAGTGATAGAAGCTTTGATGTTTTCCAGTTGATGGGAAAATATGTGCCCTGGCCTCTGTGAGGAGCAATACAACCTTCTAGCTCTTTTGGAAGAGTAGAACTTTCAAAAGACAAACACAGGTACAACTTTGAATTCTTTTTTTTTTCTAATAAGGCTTTGTACTATCCTTATAAAAAGTGAAAACCTCTGTTCCAAAAATGCCTTTGCAGAAAGAAGCAAAAACCACTCAAATGAAAAAAACCAAAAGTTATTTGTGTGCTGTACTAAGGACGCCAACACTGTCCCTTGAATTTTGACAGGCTCAAAGGCAGAACATTTAAAGCCAGCTCCATCACTGCTACTAGATACATCTTACCGCAGGACAACTCTGCTATCACTTATCTGACCAAGAACATTAAATGAGAAATTCTTAATTCTAAAGGTACAGCTGCTTAAGAGGCAATGAAGCAGTTACTTCTGCCAAACTCACACATGAAATGAAAACTCATCCAGTAGAAGTTTAGTTCCTGTAAGACTTGGGGTATCCTATGTGATTGGTTTGGGGTGCCTATTTCATTTTCTCCAATTGGCCCTAAGTTGAAAGAGGGAACAAAAATTAGGGACAGTTATTAATTAAGTTGTGATCAGCTGGTTGGCTTTCTCAGTTGTCACTGGAGGTAACAATCTTGCCAAAGCTCTGGGTTCAATCCCCAACATCTCAAAAATAAATAAACAAATACTTTATTCTGGGGGTAATATTTCTTTATATTTTTTCCTCAAATACCTCTAATCAAAATACTCATCTCCGTGACACACCCGTGGCAATGGTTTTAGATAGTGCTTTGGTACTGCTCCAGGGACCTCACCTTTTCTGAGTCATGGTTTTGTTAATATTGATACATCCTTTGGAAGGGTCACGTTATGGAAGAATGACAGGGTTCGGTATATGTCCAAGCACAGCTCACTCGTAGAGTTCTGCCAAGCTGGTGTTGTTGTGCCAGCCTATTGCTCATCAAAATCATGGGGGAAGTAGTGATGAGACAGAAAGGTTCGGAATCTTCAGCATTTCACATAGTTTTAAGCAATTAATGACTCAGATGCCTCTCAGAGCATGTATGTGGTCATACAGTTAGGCTTATACCCATGAATGTCCTTCAGGAAAAGAGAAAACAGCCATATATTGGTTATACAGTTTGTGTCCAGCACACGCATAGACATGTCTAATCTTCATAACTATACTATAAGGAAATATTAGAGTCCCCATTCATAGATGAAGAAACTGAAGCTGAGTTTCTGCAGAAACTCAGAAAGAGTTAAAATGTTCAAATCCACACAGATGGTAAGTAGCAGAAATAAAACAATATTATACAACCAAAACCAGTACATCCAGGTGTGGCATGGCACTCCTACAAATGCATCTATTCTGGTAACTGAGGTAAGAGAATCACAAGTTCAAGCTCGCATGGGCAATTTGGTGAGATCTTGTTGCAAAAAAGGAGGGCAGGGTAAAAGTGTAGACTGACACTCCCTGGGTTCAATCTCCAGTTCTAAAAACAAATTCAAACAATTTAGCACAAACAAAATAAGAGTTTTCTGGGTCTTTAGACTAAGGCTTTTGTTTTATCTGTTAACAACACTCTTGTATCCAAAAGTTAACCCTTCTCACAAGTTCTGTTCAACTTTCACATTTTTAAAAACTGAACCTTGTGTATGCCTCACTGTATTTCCCACTGTTTTGATACTCCATATAGTTGTTGTCATAGTATTTCAGTCACCCTCTCTTTTTCTGTGGGAAAAATCTACACAGTGAGCAAATGCTGTAATTTCACTGCCAGCTCCCTTATTACCATTGGCACCTCAGCTGCAGTGTTTGGATGAGTTCCCATTCTAACAAGGATCATTCACATTCGTACATGGTCCTTATTACCCAAGAACACCAGGGCGTGGCTGGCTTTGGTTCTTCCTGGAAGCACCGGTATCCTTAGAGCGTTGCCTGCTCTTCGGCTATTAGCGTGTGTGTTCCAGTGGATCACCCATGGACTTGAATGGAAGCTCAAACCTAAAAGCCCATGAGGTATAAAAAAGGGAAGTTGGAGAAGATAAGAAACTAACATGAATGAGAATATTCTGCACGGCAAACACTAAGCCAGACACTTTGTACATATTATTTTGCTTAAATTCATAACAATCATAAGACATTGGTATTATTTCCAATTTATAGACAACGAACTAGAATTTCAGTCCTAAAAAGATGCTGAGGTTGACCAGACAGTGAAAAAACTGGGAATGCTTTTGGGTAAAAATTTCACCCTCTCATAGAGAATAGTATACAAATCACAGCCACTCATCTCAGGGAATTAATACCAAGTAAATAGGCCCGTGTAACCATCATTGAGCTACTTTATTTTATTTAGTAATTTCCTTCGGGAGTTTTAAAATTCATCTATAGCTTTTGTAATTATTGGCTACTAATAGAATTTTTTATTAGGCCTTGCCACTTAGGAGACAAATAAATTCCCAGGTTTCATCAAGAAGGAATTCCACCCATATCCACATCTGGCATCAGTCATTGCATAATTAGGGAGTTTCTGCACCTCTTTCTGGAATAACTGTCTTCTTTATTCACTGGCCAAAAAGACCAAAACTCATTACCATGTGACAGCCTGAAAAATGTTTTGCTCCTGTCACAACACACAAATATTTGTTCAGGAAATTAAAGAAAGACATGTGCTCTTTAAAACGTGCTACAGTTTGAACTTGGAGTGTCCCCCCAAAACCTGGTCTATTTGGATGTAGTGCAATAACTGTGGAACCGTGTGTTGTTAGGTAAGGCCTCGCTGGAAGGGACAGATGCTTGGGGTTTGACTTAGAGGGATGTGTCAAGTCTTTGAGACCAGGGATCCCAGAATAGAGCTTTCAGATGTTTGTTATTGACTTGTGGGCCAGAAAGCAATGGAGGGACTCCCACCCTGGGTGTGGGTGACCCCACTGGCAGCTTGAGCTAAGTAAAGGAAGGATGAAGAAACATTACGATAGCTTCTTCTGTGGAAGGCTTGCCCCTTGCCTGAGTCTTCAGGCAAAAGTTTGCTCCTGCTTCACTTGGCTTCTGTCTGCAGTGGGGGAGCAGCTTTCCAGCCTCTGCCATGTGCTTCCTGTGTTGCCAGCTGCCTCTGAAACTGTGAACTTAAAATAAATCTTTTCTCTTTTGTTTTCAAACTGGGCTTTTTTTAAACTCATTTTATTAATGGGTATAAATGCAAAACATAAAGTTTACATTGATCTTGAGTATTCTGTGCACACACACATCATGGCGAAGTTGCAAATCCTTCTCTTCTCTCTTTTCGACTCTCCCCCCACTCCCCTCCAGTTCCCGTTATTTCCCACACTGAGTTCCATGAAATAATTGTGATCTGTGTCTCTCATATCAGAGAAACCATTCAACATTTAACCTTCTGCTTCTGACTCATTTCAGTAAGCATGATGGTCTCAAGTTGCATCCATTTACTTACAAAAGCCTCCAACCTATCTGTCTTCATAGATGAGTAGTATTCCATTGTGTATAAATACCACAATTTGTGCATCCATGGGTGTATTGATGGGTATCTGAGTGTCTTTCGCATTTTAGCTATCGTTAGTTGTGCTGCTATGAACATGGGTATACATGTATCTCTGTTATGTGCTGTTCTTAACTCTTTTGGGAATATTCCCAGAAGAGGTATCGCTGGATCAAAGAGGATATTTATTTCCCGTCTTTAGAGAAACTTCCATACTGCTTTCCATACTGGTTGTACCAGTTTACATTCCAACCAGCAGGGCAGGAGGGTTCCTTTTTCCCCACAGCCTTTACAGCACTGATTGTTATTTGTGTTCTTGATATACGCCAATCTCTGTGGAGTCAGATTGGTATCTTGGCGATGTTTTGATTTGCATTTCTCTTATGGCTAAGGATATGGAACATCTTTTCATGTATTTATTGGCCACTTGAAGTGGATGTCCCAGAAACAAATAAATATCCAGGACAAAATCTCTTCAAATAGCTTCAACTTTCCTCAGTTGATCTACAAGTCTAAATCTACCTGTTTATCACTATGGTTACGCTTCCCACCACAAGAACCAACGATTAGACGAGACCAGGAACTTTGCTATTTCTTTCACAGAAACCTAAAATGGAGGCCAGTGTCTGTTGTAGCATACATCCTCAATATATACTTATGAAAGAATAAATCAATAAGTGAGGAGTATTTCTTCTTACCCAGTAACAAAATATTTTAACATACATTTTTTGATACTCTTTCTCTTCTTTGACTCAATTTCTGTCATTTTACGTATTACTTATCGAAATTCTTTTCTTGTTCCTTGACTTCAGAAATTTAACTTGTCACAACTTAGTCTTTGTCTTAGCCACTGGTTTGTTGCTGGAACACACCATCAGATACCCACAACTGAAGAGAAGAGAGGTCTATTTTAACTCACAGTTTCAGGAGGAGGAGGTCTCATGTCTGTTCCTGTTTGGCTACTAATGGCAGAAAATTATGGACGAGGGTCAAGTTGGAGAAAAGCTGTTCATGGCTTGGAAACTGGAAGCAGATAGCAGGAGAAAAGCTTCAGCAAATGTACACCCTTCCATGTCAAGACCCATTGATCCAGCCCCTCTGCTCAGGCAACTCCTCTTAATGGCACAGGAAATTAGTGGATCAACCTCATGATTAAGCCACTTTCCAAACCCAAGACTTTTGAGGGAAATTCCAGACCCAACCATAACATCCTGCCCCTGCAGCCCAAAGGACGCAAGTCTACCTCTTTGTACAAAATTCATTAAGTCTATTCACGAGAGTTGCCAAAATCTCAAAAGTTCCAGCAGTGCTAAATTGTCCAAGTCCAAAGTTTCCTCTGAGACTGAAGGCAAATTTTGCCTATGAGTTCCTGTGAAAATCAAAGAAAAGTCAATCACTTACACCATCCAATGGCACAGTGTAAATTTTCCCATTCCAAAATGAAGGAATAGGAGGATAAAAAGCAACTGGGCCAAAGCATGATCAAAATCCAGTAGGGTAAACACCAACTCCCATGGCTTTGTTAAATTCTATGGCTCTGTGTCCCACACTTGGTATTAGCTTCTGGGTGATAGGAGCTCCATAGGCCTTAAGTAGCCCAACCCCTATGGTTTTGCCTGATTAAAAGGCGATGGCCTCATTCTTGGGGCAACTTTGCCCACTACCTTCAGCCTTCCTCAACAAATGATCCATACTCCTCAAAAGAAAGTCTCATGTTAGCTGAGTATGTTGTTACATACATGTAATCTCAGCCCTTTGGGATGCTGAGGCAGGTGGATCAAAGTTTGAGCCCAGCTCTGGGCAATTTAGTGAGTCTCTGTCGCAAAATAAAAATACAGCGAGAAAGGGCTGAGGATTGTGTTTCAATATAAAGGCCCTGGGTTCAGTCCTCTGTACCACACACACACACACACACACACACACACACACACACTCACACACACACACACACACACACACACACACACTTGCCTTTCTAAATTAAGATTAAGAAAAGTAAAAAAAAAAACTAAATCAATCTTATCACAGGAGTGTATGAGTCAGTTGACCTAGATCATCTGCCAGCTTCTGCAGAAGTTTCAGCCAGGCATGATAATGCATGCTTATAATCCTAGCTACTTGGGAGGCTGAGGCAAGAGGATCACAAGTTTGAGGCCAGCCTAGGCCACAAAGTGCAACTTTACCTCACAAAACAAAACAAATGAAAAATCAAACCAAACTGAACCAGCAAAGGAAACCACAGTGTTGGTATTTAGGTTTTGTTGGCGAACAGCAGATATCTAAATTCTGAAGCTTTGTTGACTTATGCAAAACTTGAGTTGCATAATGCCTTCCAAAACTGAGAGAATTAGAACCCAAAAAGTAGGCGTAAAATGCTGGCAGTTCTCATGGCGGAGTCTCCCATACAGAGGTGGGCTTGGGCTGGGTAGGCCTCCCAGGGTCAAAGGAGAAGAAATTTTAGGCTGGTCACACAAAACCATAAACTGCAGTAGCTACTTAAATTCTACTGTGTAATTTTCAGTCACATATACATTATCCCAGGCAGGGGTCAAGAAGGTCTGGCTTGCGGGCTATAGAAATTATTTGCTTCGGCCCTGCAAAGGTGACTGCACCAAAAAGAAGCAGTTCTAGGTGTCACTTTAGGGGTTAATTAAATGTTTTACAAATACAGGAGACTAATTTTTAAGTTGATAATTCTTTACGGCCATGAATGATGCCACAAGTATCCAAGTAGTCCTCAGCAGCAAAGGGTTTCCTAGCTGTGTGAGTGATGAGCCAGCTTTTAGTTCAAAAAGAAATCACTTAGATTCATAGAGAAGGGGAAACTTTGGCAATGCTTGTAACATTTTATAACAGATATATAACATTTATTAAAGGAATAAATTCAACCATTATATAAATATTAAACACAAATTATAACAGAGTAAACATTAAATTGTATAACTGTATACATACATTTTGTATAAAAATTATTGTTAATAAAACAGCTTGAAACAAACAGAACAAACACGCTCAATGCCTGGGCCTTCATGCTGTCCACTCATGTTTTCCTTTTATGGCAGCAGATCGTGGATAAGGGACAGGGAAGGGACAGGTCCTGGGGTGGTTGTGAGGACAGCAGAGACGAGGAAGTCTAGAGGCTGTAGCCTGAAGCTACCTCCCAGAAATCAGGACTAGAGGAAACTGGACCATAAGACCCCTCGGGTCAGGCTCCTCCCGCCAGGGAGGCAAGTGGAGCCAGACATACGTAAAGGAGAGAAGAGGCCTCCTCCACCGCTCCACTCCCGCTAGCACTTGCGATCCCAGTCGGCTGTGCCTCGTGCTCTGAGAAAATGAAAAGCACTAACTACAAACGCGATGAAAGAACAGAACATCCATTGATGGCCTAGGTTGTATTGGGCACTGTGAGGTGTTTTTAACTACCTAAAATGAGAGATCTGGTTTGATTTGAGAGGAGAAGCACAAAGTTTTAAAGAAACAGCCTCCTCGACGTTTCAACTCTTTCCCCATATTTCCTCTCCCTGGCTCAGCGCAGAATTACCCCAATTCTCAGCCTCTCCCTGGGGTGGGGAGCATTGGAGTGTGTAATCTGGTTGTGGAAAAAGCTGCCCACAATCTGCTTGCTTCCTCAGTTGGCTCAGAACACGGACAGGAGCTAAAAGGGCGGTGGAAAACAGAAGAGAGCTGGGTGCTTGCTGCTACCTCAGGAGACCTGTGGTGCCCCAGGCAGTGGAGTCTCCTGTGGGGCAGAAGGAAAGAAGGGCCTTTCCCCCAACTTTCAGCTCCTTTGGGGCTGCCTGAGGGAATGGTCTGTCTGACCTGTCTCAGAGCACCAATGAAGGCTGGTGGGCTTGAAGCCTGGCGGTGAGGGCTAGGAAGGCAGATCTCTAAAACCACAATAGGGTTGGTGGACTGAGGTAGCTCCAGAGAATTTTCAGTACTCAGACAGATTCTTAGAGACAGAGAGGAAGATGGTTTGCTTTGGAGAAGAGAAGCTAGCCCACTTCTCTGATTTAGACTTAATACGCTCAGATCCAGGTGGACGCAGGCAACCACAGAGAAGGTCTGACTGGCCCTTAGAATCCCTGGTTGAGCTGATTTGTGAAGGTATTTTCCTGTTCAAAACCAGGTCACAAAGACTGAGAGAGGTCTTGTTTTTTCATGTGTGGTCCCACTGCAAAGTTATGCAGCACACAGAAAAACAGAAAAGTGTGGCTCAATCAAAGAATCAAAATAAATCTTCAGAAACTAATCCTAACAAGTAGAAATATACATGAATTTGTGTCTTTATAAGGTGTGATCAAACCTGTCATGAATGCAGTCCCCAAATATTACAATGTGTCCTTGTTCACCTTGTACAGCAGATCTGGCATCATGTGACTCCAGCTCCTTCCTTGAAGTGAAAACAATCATGAAAGATAAGTATTCTGAATTGAGTTAGGACGTCAAGGCAGCCATGACAGCAACACTGAAGAGGAGAACTAAAGAAGATTTCAGAAGTACTTCGGAAAGTAGCAAGGACAGTGGGAGAATTGCGTTCAAAATGAAGAGTATTTTAAAAGGACGTGAAGTTCATGAGATCATGTGTCTTTACTTCAAAATATTTCAATTCAAATTTTTACCTTATTTTTAAAATCACATCTAATATTTCATTCAATCAGCCTTAATGGATGAAGACAAATAGAGAATTTCTTATTCAAGATGAAAAGCAGGTTATTCAAGAGGCTACTTTTAGAAAACAAATCTTAAGACAATGAGCATATAGTTCATAATATACTGTACTGTACACTTGAATTTTGTTAAGAAGGTACATTTTGTGTTATATAGTTTCATCCCAATTTAAAAAGTGAAAAAAAAATCCTCTCACTACATAAAACTTGGTGCTTTGGTGTTTAGAAACAGTATCACCACTGAACTGTTTTTTCTTTCCTTCCTCTGGTAGATAGAATCTATTTTATTAAAAATTTGAACTTTTCACTTCTGGTATAAAACACAGTCCAAATTCTAGTACTAAAAATTCATGTGATAGCAAAACATTAGCTTGATATTATGGTCATGTTGTCTCCAATAAAAGTAGTGTGCTATCATAGAGATGTTTCTGGTACCTTGTGAATCCTTTTCACCCTTTCACCTTGGTCCCTCTTTCTCACTATCAATTCCTGGAAGCCATTAATCTGGTTTCTGTGTCTGTGCTTTTGTACTTTTTGGAATGCCATATATAGATATCCTGTAGCTTGTGACATTTACATCTGACTCCTACACTAGGTGTGAAGACTTTTGTGCTGTTGCATGTACATCTGTTTGTTTATCTTTACTGCTGATCACTATTCCAATTTGTTTTGACTTTCTCAAAAGTGGTCTTCTAATCCAACTTGTAATACTATGCCAAACATCTGTGTTTGATGTTCCCAACCGAGGAGCAGGAACTATATTGAAATATAAGAAGTTTCCAAAGAAAGTAAATATTTAAGATGAAGCAGTCTTCCTTGTTGGATGACTTTATTCTGATAATGTTGCACTTCTCTACCATACACTGTGATAGCTGGAAGAGGTTACTTTTAGAAACTGAATTTTCCCCTTCCCCAAACAAAGACAGTACCAGTATGTGCAGTCAGTCATTTAGCCTTGTGCACTGGTGGAGGGGGAAATTAAGACAAATTATAAATTTCTGATGTAATTTGTTGGTTCTCAATCCTTCCTGAATATCAAAATTTGCATTAGAATCTTAATATGCACACACTGATATTAATTTAATATGCACATGAATATAACACATATATGTATCAATATCTTCAATTTGGCAGTAAAGATTTCACATTTTAAATCTCAGTCAGATGACTGGCTCCAATGTACTGTCAGAGTGATGAGTTTCAGTATTCGAAGTTCCCCTTCGTTTTGACAGCTTGAACTCTCTAATGCAGAAGAGAACCAAATTTTACTCTTTTTTCTTCTATTTTCTTCTCTTTTACCAAGACAAAACAGACTTTAGAGGAGAAGCCTTTGACTCTGTAGTCATATGTGTCAGACTGAGTTCAGGGAACTGGGAATAAAATCTTGAAAGGGTCCTAGGACAGCCCATTGTCCAATTCTGCTGTTTTTATGGAGAGGAAAATCAGTAAGAAGCCAATGTCAGGCACAAAAATAAAGATTAAGATCAACTTAACAACTTCTTTTCCTCTCTCTCTCTCTCTCTCTCTCTCTCTCTCTCTCTGCCTCTCTGCCTCTCTCCCTCTCCCCCTCTCTATTTTGTGGTATTGGGCATGCTAGGCAACTGCTCTATCATTGAGCTTTACCCCCAGTCACCAAATTACTTTTAAACACAGCAGAACTCTGACGGTGAGAAGTGCCACATAACACTGTGAGGGGTAAGTGATCTAGATGACCAAACTGCTGGACTGAAAAACGGCCAATCCGGTGTTTGGGTGAGCTTAGTGATTAGACTACACAAACTCTGTACAGATTATGTAGTAAAACCTGCATAGATTATACAGAAACAGTCACTGAAATTGTTTCCCCAGACTATCAGGAAAGGAGAAGCTGACTTGTCCAAATATAGACACGGCTTAGCTTTCCACTGTCTTATTAATATTGTTGCAACCATTACTGATCATCGTAAAGGAAATGAAATATTCCCAGACATACTAAATGTGTGATGTATTGCTGAAACCACAGCAAATTAACATCAAAATAAGCTGACCACATTCTCTCAGATCATATGAAAAACTCTAAGTCACACACCAAAATTGGAAGAGTTCTTATTTTCTCTTCCTTTTTTTTTTGCAGAAGAGTCAGAATGACTTAGTTGATGTTCCCACTCATATTCTTGTACTTTAAGAGGGAATGAAAATAACTGTTTACGTGGCTTCTTAAAAAAAATTAGTATACAAATCTGGGCACAGTGGGTCCAGACATGCAATCCCATTTTCTCGGGAATTTGAGGAAAGAGGCTCATAAGTATGAAGCCAGAAACTTGATGAGAACCTGTCTCAAAGTGAAAAAAAAATTGAGAATGAATCCTAATGATAAGAGTCTCTGAGTTCAATCCTCAGTACCATAAAATAATTAGCACACAATTAGCATCCAGTTATCTAGAAAGTAGTGTGAGAAAGAGGAAAGAGCGCGTGCTCAGCACAAAGCTGGAAGGGCCTCCTCTGCTTGCAGCCTCTTCAGAGCCATTGCCCAGAGCGGTTCCCTTAGCAAAAGTCACGGTGCTGACATGGGCAGAATGACCTGTCATGTGACCAAAGGCGATTGTCTCAGAGAAAGATGCCTTACCCAAGGCACTTATGGAGGGGGCAAAAGTTTCCTGAAACAGGGAAGTAAAAGGCTGGACCAGCAGAAGGGCTTCCTACTAGTTATCTATCAACAACTGGATCCTGAATGGAAGGCAGTTTTAATACAAACAGGTTTGTAGTCAGCAGAGATAGATACAGAATCAGGATAAGCCTTCATTGTCTCTGCTTTTAATGATATATACCTCCAAAGAAATGAAATCTGGATATAGAAGAAGTATTTACATTCTTATGTTCATTGTAGCATTATTTACAACTGTCAAGACATAGGACAAGCCTAAATGCTCATTACAGACTAACTGGCAAAGGAAATGTGATTTTGTATGTATATTTATACAGAGAGATGTATTCTTGTCCCTGGCTCATTTCCTCTCTGTTTCCTGGCTGTCACTTGGGGAACAGTGTTTCCTTGCTAAGCCATTCTACCATGCTGCTTCTGCCCTGGAGGCAGCCATGGACTGAAGCCACTGAAACTGCGAGACAAAATGAACATCTCGTTTAAGTCATGGGTATTAGGCATGTTATCTCATCAAGAAAGTGACTATTCCAAGGAGATTAACCGGAAAGGGAAGAACAGCATGTATTAAGACTAGAAAGGACCAAGGGCAGGTTCTCTTCAAGGCCCTGTAAGAAGAGTGATGGGAGCTACAGTGGGATGGTGAGGGTAAAAGAAGACAGGCGAGGGTGGCAAGTGCGTGCGTGACATTGGGCAGAGTGCATGTTTGCACTGTACATCAAGATGTCTGACTCATATTCTGAAAGCAAACTGGAGCTTTTGATGGTATGTTGTTAAATAAGGAAGAAGTTTCCAGATCTTTCTCTTTCTTCCTTGAAAAAAAATGCCTAAAACTCACAGGTGACTTTGGCCTCTGGTGTGGGTTTGCACTTGCGGCTTATCTGGAATTTTAAAAGTGAATTATTAACAAAAGAAAACAATGTGGTTAGGCCTGGTGGTGCATGCCTCTAAACCAGCTACTCTGGAGGCTAAGGCAGGATGATTGTGAATACCAGTCCAGACTGGGCAACTTAGCAACTCAGTGATACTCTCACTTCAAAGTAAAATAAGTAAATAAGTAAATAAATAAATAAATAAATAGGTGTAGAAACACAGCTCATTATAAAGGCCCTGAGTTCAATTTCCAGAGCTGCAAGAAAAAATAAAAGGAGAAACAATGGATTTTAAAAAAAAAATCTTAAGTGTAGCATGTAAAAGAAGCAACTATATTGTACAAAGTATAAAGGAAGAAATATTTTGATCATGCTATGGCTTGAATCTTGATGTTTCGCCAAATCCTCATATATTTGGAATGTGATGAAATCATAGGTGTTAACTTAATTCCATTACACTATTGATGATTTTCTGTGCTGCTAGGAGGGAGGGTCAAGTTAGAGGGATGCGCCCTTGAGACTTGACCTGATATGGTATATTTCTCTCACTGGTTCTGCCCTTTACTGTCTGTTTTCTATCTTGAAATACCATGAACAGCTTATCTCTGTGTAGACCCTCTGCCCTGCCCTGCAGCCACTGTCAGCCACCCATGAGTAGACCGAGATCTCTGAGCTAAAATAAACCTTTCTTCCCTTAATGTGTGGATGTCAGATATTGTGTCCCCATGATAGAAAAGTGGCTAAGACTGATGTCTTACAAATAAAGTTTTAATTAAAATGTATTTGTTAAAGAATATCTCCTGGAAAAAGAATTTTCAGAATTTTGCATTCTAGCTTTTTTTTTAATGTTTTGAGTCACTTCTATAAACTTGTACTAGAAAAATCTTACAAAATTTTCTCTTATATTTCTTGCTACCTGGATGGTGTTTCTCTACCATTTAACCCAAGCCCAAACATTCACAGGTTGGATAAACGTGAATGAACAGTTTGTTCACTCCGAGTTAGTGAATTTAGGGATGTGGGAGAAAAAAAGAGGTATTTCCTGATTCTGAGGATTTATGATCTTCTTAGAGGAGCAAAGAAGATAAAAGAAGAAAGATTAAGAGGCTAACAAGGTGACACTAAGGCTGGTGTGAAGAAACAAGCAAATTGAAAGTGGGAATTTGTGCCTCCGTATGATCCACCTGCATGTACTGAGTCGGGATCTCAAGGTGTGACCTAGAATCTGCATTAAGAACCCCTTCCTGGATACACATTAAAACTTGAAAGCTGCCAAAAAGTACCGCAGAGAATGGAAACAAAGGAAGGAAGATTTCATTATTTGATTATTCAAAGAAAACCCTAAAGCCAATGGAAGTTTAGACAGCACTTAGGAGGAAATTGGAAAGTACAGAAATCACTGACTACATGGAACCAACTCCTCTCCTTCAGAGTGTCACCTTTCCTAATGTAGGCAGCACTGCCATGTCCTAGCTCAGGACTCCTCGAGGAATCCCACAAGGGACCATGACATGACTCTTAGCTGTGAAGGTCAAGGCAGGGCCACTAGGACTCACACTCCATGTCTCTCAGCTCATTCCTGCACAGGACATCTTCTTACACCGGCTGAAATCTGCACTCAAGGGACGTGAACTACTCACTTCCGATCTTGAAGCAAACTAGGCCGCGTCCCATAGTAACTAGAAAATCCTGACAGTTTCACTTCTCTGAAGAAAAAGAGAATTGAAAAAGTTGAAAGCTGTGTCATGCAGCACAATAACCTCATCCATGGGACTTGGAAGAGAGAACTGGGGACACGGTGTGCACAAATAATGTTCTATCTGGTACAGCTACTAACAAGTCATTTTTTATTTGCTGTATAGGCAACCAGAAGTCACTGAAAGAAAAATGGCAGCTAGCACATTGTTTAGAAAGATCGGTTAGTAAGTGTGTGGTAGAAAGGATGCCCCTCATAGGAGAAACGGGACAGTGCAGAGGCTATCTTGATGTAGGGGTTAGGCAACTGTTCATGGGGCATATAAAGCAACTGAAAAACTGGGCTGAGGAGGGGAGTTCATGAAGTTTTCAAAAACAACTAGAGTTTTGAATTTGTGTAGCAAACAGAATTCAAATTGGCTGTGGGAAGAAAAAAGTAATGCTTTCGGACACAGTTATAATTTAAATCAAAATCGGGAATTCTGAAATTTTTTTTCTTTCTTTCGTCTTTCTTTCTTTCAGTGGTGGTGGTCATGACAGTACTGAGAATTGTGATTGAATCCTGGTTAGCTGTCATATTGAGCTACATCCCCAGCCCATTTTTAATTTTTATTTTTGAGACAAGATCTCAGGATATTGCACAGAATGCACTTGAACTTATAGTTCTACCTCAACCTCCCAGAATGCTGGCATTACAGGCCTGTGCCACTAGGCTGGGCTAAAATTTTATAAATATATTTTAATTTTGATGTAGATAGCTTTCTGCAAATGAATTTTTTTTTTTTTTGAGACAAGTTCTTCCTCTGTAGCCCAGGCTGGTCCTGAACTCACTGCAGAGCCCAGGCTAGCCTTGAACTTACAGCAATCTGCCTGTTTCAGACTCTCAAATGCTGTGATTACAGGCATGCACCACCATGCCCGGCTTATGTGGTGCTGGGGATTGAACTCGGGTAATTTGCGCTTATTTAGCTCTTGCTAAGGCAAACGCTTTAACCGCGGAGCCATTCCTCCAGCCCGTAAATGAAATTTTAAGTGGTTATCTAGTATAAGTAGCAAAGTAAAACTATTTTTATTGAGATGTTAACCTTATAAACCTAGCACCTAAGAGGCAAAGAAAGGGTACACTGCTGGGGAGTCAGAGATGTAGCACTAAAGCCAAGTTTCCTAATGCACAATTAATTAATGGAATGTCCAGTGTGTGCTAGGTGCTAAGGCTCAAAGGTGACCAAAGGAAGACTCAGTATTTGTCCTCACAGAACCTGTATTCTAAACAGGCCCATGAATGAGCTACACTCAAGAGACTGAAGGACTCCCTGGTCAGATGAAGACAGAGTCTGTGAAAGGGAGCATTCTCAGCTGGGGCTGGGTGAGAGTGATGGTGAGAGGGAGGCAGGCTGGGAGAGAGCCAAGGGAAGTGAACTCAGTGGGAGAGGAGTCCAGGGACACAACAATTGCAAAGACCCTGAGGTAGGGGTCAGTTTGATTTGTCTGAAGTACAGAGGGAAAAGCACCAGCAGTGAATCAGGCTCAACAGGACTGAATAATGAAGAGAAGCGAAAAGAGGCGTGTGACATCAGAGGAGTAAGCAGAGACCTGTCTAGCGTCACCTTGCTTTATAAAGTTTGGTGTGGCATCAAGACTTTTGGTTAGAGGGGCCCAAGAACGGCTCGGAATTCAGAGCAAGATCATGCTAGAGAGGCATGTTTACGAGGGAGGGTTTTCTCAGCAAAGAGGCATTTGGAACTCTGGAACTTTATCAGCAGCCATCGTGAGAGGGGAAGAAGAAAGAACAAAGAGCCAATCTAGAAACCAAGAAAACATTTGTGGGAGACGTCCTCTCATTCAACTAGTGCTAAGGAGAAATCAGGTGACCCTCAATATGTGCTTACCCACAGGGCTAGGAACAGCAGCATCCTCCAGTGACACCACACTTAGGATACGTGTGCTTCATTTCCTGGACCACCGGATCTTGACAGCCAAACACATCTTCCTGGGTGGTGAATAAACTATATATAGTAAAACATGCCAAGAAAGTCTGTGTTGGGAGCAATGATGTCTATGGTGTTAAGTATGTGCTTATTTTAAAGCTCTTCTTTGTAATATACTTGGTTTTCTTTTTCCCATAAATTAGTCATTTTTAAAAGCCACAAAGCACAAGATCCAGCTTGCTCAAGGGCTGGGAAGTTTGTCCTGGGTTAATTATCCCATAATGATAGGACTCTTTTGTTCCTGAAATGAGGAACAACAACTGGGAGATCTCAATTCAAAAGTGACTATGTTTTGAAGAAATAGGTTCTTTAAAACTACCATAAACTCAAGGGAGGATAACAGATTTCTCCATCTGGAAAATCCAACAGATTGTGTCCCATTTAATAAACAAGTTGTACATACGACACATGAGCTCACTATGCTTCTTCGTAGTTTCCTATCAGCATTTGCTGCTTGGCAATTCCTGGGAAAGTAACCACTGAAGAATTTAGAATGAGATGATTTAAATAATAATCTCAGGAATGGGGGCTAACCTTCCCACGGCACTGGGATTAGCCCTGAGATAGCTTAGAAGATTGCAGGGATGTTCGTCAGAAAGAAGGAGAGAAAGAATGGAAGGCGAGAGGGGTGAATGGAAGGAAGAAGGACAGAAGGAAGCACAGACAAAGGAAGGGGAGAGAAAGGGAGGAAAGTGGGATATGTGAGTAACTAATAATGTTTATATTAGAACATCACTGTGTCATTTACGTATGCCAAGGATGCGGTTTCATATGATCTCTATAACAAGCCTGCGAGGCAGGCATGGCAGGATTTAGGATCTTCATTGTCGGGCAGAGAAGGTGAAGGACAGGGTGGGAAGGTGGCCTGTTCACTCTGAAAGTGTTACGGCTCAACTGCAGACTCTGCTTTGTTTCAGTTGCTGTGGTGGTGTGGTGCTGTGGCACTGACCACAGGGACACAACCGGAAATTTGGACTAACTTCAGAGACAGAATTTGTGTATCTTGGGGTCCACGGAGGCTCTGAGATTACCTAGGGTCTTAGCTTTGATTTTCCAGACATTTTGTTTGCAGGCTGATCACATGTACCCCAGTCTTCTTGAGGCCTATACTTCAAGAAAACAGGACTCAATGCCAATAGCGCTCCCCGGATAAGGCAGACACGTATAAGCACAGCTCAGGCAGCGTATTCACTTTCTGTGCTCTTTGATGCATGTTCTCTTGGGGCGGGTGTGCTTCCCACTAGGTGAAGCGGCTTCGCCAGTATTTGCTACAAGGCACACAGCTGCAGAGGTCTCAGTCCTTCTGTCCTTTGCTCTAATCAGAGACCCTTCATTTCTTCTTTTTTCTTTCCCTTTCTCCTTGCCCTTTGTAAACTCGAGCTCCTGCCACCTTAGGCCTTCCCTAGGCCAGCAAGCAGCACTTCATCCAAAGAGCATTTCTGAACCACAATAAGATTATAAACCTAGGAACTACCTCTGAGGCAGAATGCCTGCCGGGTTTGTTTAAGGTCATGCAGCTGGCTCTATATCACCTTGAGTGAGTGATCGGCACAGTTACCTCGCCACCACAGCCAGAGCCACAGGAACCAGGAACGCCACCTACCTTCCGGCAGGGATGTTCTGGGAGGACTTATGGAAGTTACTGTCTTTTGTCACGATCTTTCTGTAAAGATAAAAATGACTCTGTGCCATATGGACAATATGACCACCTTCCTTACTTGTTTTAGCTCAGCGATTGGGATTCTAGTAGAGCTACACCACCCCAGACAAGACTATGTGGGGAGTCACTGGGACTTTTTGCAGTTGCTGAGAGTATGAAGAGGATCATATCAATTTCAGGCACATGGCATACCCCAAACTATTCTCCCTTGGCCACCAATTATATTCCCAGGGGTCAGTTACCATATTTATCTACTTGTTCATTAGAAGGTTGTTTAACCTTGGTTTGTTGTTCAAACTATAAAGCAATTTTTCTGTTTTCTATGAAGTAGGGAATATAACCAATTAGGAAAGATCTTACTTATTAAGGGAGAAAGCCTGATAAGTGGATTCAGAAAAGTGGTCTCAGCTGGAGGCAGAACTGGTGCTGTACCTTGGCCTCTCTGCTCACCCAATGATGCAAATAGTTTTCTAGAAATGGAGTCCGCCTAACCTTATACTTTGTAGCCTATGTGCACTGAGGCACTTACAGCTCACATAGCTCTTTTTTAACTTAGATTATTTTGGAAGAAAAAAAGCAGGGCCATGGGGCATTGGGCACTCACTGAACCAAACAAAATCCTGAGAGGCCATGCCTTTCATCATCAAAAGAAAAACTTCTTTCTAATTAGAGGTAGAAGGACCACGTGAACTGCTTTACTTGTAACTTGTTCAGTGCTGCCTTACAGTGCCGAGTCTACTAAGAGAAAGGGAAGTTTCTTATTTTAGCCTCATTTTTATTTGTGTATATACATATGTAATACTCAATGGTTACACTGAGCTTGAGAATTCTGTACATGTATATATGGGAAAGGTAAGTTTCAAGAAAAGAATAAATAATGGAATTTGTATTTTTTTTTTAAATGAATGCACTTAGAGGTCCTTCTTAGTTGCCAAAAAATCTAATACCTCCTAGTTCTAACCTGGGAATTGATTCACACAATTGTCTTGACACTTTATATTTCAACTTATTATTTATTTTAAACCTAAGCCTGTTTTTGCTTCCTCCCTGAGGACAACATCCACAATTTCAGTAAGCAGAACCACTCTGTTTAGTGGGTGAAGAAGCAGCTCTGAGATAAATTTAATCCCAAGAAATTTGGATGACAGCCTTCTTAAGAGTAGCTTGTGAACTTCCTGAGATGTCCAAAATTGGGAATTGTCTCCAAGGCAAGGACAAGAGCTGTCTCGAGTTTGACTCAATTCTGATGATTATGATTTCATGCTCAGTAACAGGCACTCAGCTGCTATAAAGCTATGCTTCCGTAGGGTGTGTTTATATCTCTTGGGTCCTAAGTCTTAATTCTTCCTCACAAAGAATCATCCTTAATAGTTATATCATCAACAGGAATGCCTTAAATTATCTTCTTCCTTTCTCAAAGCAGAGAGACTGGGAGTTGATAACCCATAAGCAGCAGAAGACTGGAGTTTCGCAGAAAGATTTGTGTACCCTACAGGCATTGTGATATGTTAACCTAACATGTGGCCATGTATAAATGTTGCCTGCAGAATGTCTACATCTGTTCCACGAGGTTCTGAAACAATGATTGAAGGCCCAGGAGGGATGGACACTTAGTCGTTGGTGCTGCCTGAACACTTACAACTGATTCAATTACTCATGTAGAAATAAAATCAGGCATATAGTTGGGGAAAACGACTGCCTTCTGTTGGAGCTGACTGGATCCTATGGCATAACCAAGATGTGTAAGCGTGTGTAAGGCGGGGCTAGACGATGATGGTTTCTGCCCACACTAGCTTGAGTATCCAGGAGGATTTCAGTATCAGGTATGTATGTATGCCTGAGGTGAAGCTGTGTACAGTGCCTTTATTATTCCTTCTTTTCTTTACTTTCCATGGGAGAAAATTCTCACAACTAACTAATCTTCCATCATTATAGAAGCTGCTAGGCATATTTATTTGACTACTTTACATATTCTTAGGAAAGATCAGATTTAAAATTAGCCTAATCAAAACCTTTAGAAAGAAAAGCTACTTTCTCAAACAAACTTCAAGTTGTGGGCCATGGGGAAATAACATCTTTTGTTAGTGACTCACTTAAATTATCCAAGATACCTTATTTGCACACCAATATTCATTGTTAATACGGACAGCTCAATTATCGACAGGATCAACCACAGGAAGGACAGAAGGCCTTTTGGTGCCACCACTGGTGTAAGAAGAACTGGTTTATCTGAACCAAGCCAAGCACTTATGAGCTGCATAGATTCAGATGACTCATGGGTTTTTTTGTTTTTGTTTTTTTTTTTTTTTGTCTAATTCTGGAGAGCTCTTTCTTAGAATTATCAAAATAGAACTTCATATCCTCAAAAAACCCAGAAGACATGCACACACTTAGTCATTTGATTAAATTGAAGAGAAGTGCGTTGGTTGAGCTCTCCGTAGGTTGAGCGAACAAAGGAAGTGCTTCAAAACTGCCGCTGTAATCCTTGAAAGCCAGATTTCAGCAACTCGTTTTGAGGGTGAGTCTGGTGTGTCTGTTTACTTAGATGTTTCCTGCCATTCCTCCACCACTTGGGACCACCCCTACTGCCATCTACAGGATTACTGAAGCAGTAGCTATTATTTACTGAGCACTGCTTGGGCCAGAGATGCTGCTAAAGACCATTCATTCACTAAGTCAATGGTGCCTAGCTTTAAAGATAGAATGTTCAGGTTCAAACCCCATTTTTAATATACTAGTATGCGACCCAGGACATTTACTTTCTTAATCATAAAATAGGAACCTAAGTAGAACTACGGGGCAATAAGTAAATTAATACAGGTGGAACACTTGAATAGCTCTGGCATGTAGAAAAATGTCCATTTTGTCACCAGTATTCTTGCTGGAGTTTAAAAATGGGGCTTGTATTCAGAAAGGCTACACTACCTCCTCAGCATTTCATCTAAGTTTCCGAAGAGCAGGTTAATTGAGGTTGACTGTCATATCTTTGTACAGATGACTCATCTTCCATATTATGGGACAAGATCCATTTTCTTTCCTGAAGTCTACCTGGTCGCCTTCCCTTTATCAAATCAATCCTCTCACAGCTCAGTGGGAGAGCATGTGCTTAGCATGTACAGGCCTTACATTCAGTCTTTAGCACCAAATTAAAAATAAAATCCTTCTGGGGGTGGAGTGTTCAACATTTCTAAGGCTTTGAGGCTTTGAATTTTCCCCGGATGGCTTTTCCACATTTCACATCATGATAAAACAAATAGGAAAGTTTTGGTAAGCTGATGCCATTGTCCATTCCTGTTGCTATGACAAACTGATGGGACCAGCTAACTTATAAATAGAGAGGTTTATTTGGCTCATAGTTCTGGAGGCTAAGAATTCTAAGAGCATGGTGTTGTCATCAGCCAACTTCGGATGAGGGCCTTCCTGCCCCATCGTGGCATGACAGAGGGCATTGCATGCCAAGCCACAGCAAGTGAGCCACGGAGAGCTCTCCTTTGCAACAAAGGCACTTCCAGGATAACTAATCAATTCATTAACACAGGGTAGCTCCACTCATGATGACAGAGACAGCTATCTCCCAAAGTCCTCACCTCTGAAATAACATTAATGTGTGATGTAGTAAATTTCCAACACACGAAATTTAGCAGACACATTCAAACTACAGCAGCTGAGTAATGAAAGGACAATGGAGCCAAGTGTGACATCAGAAGATCTGTGTTAGAATCTGACTGAAGTGAGACAAAAGAAGGCCCACGGGCTCGAGGGACCTGAAGGGACCTGAAAGGACCTGACATCACCACTGGAGAGGTTCATGTTTTGGTCTCTCCAGGCTTCAACTCTCCAGCGAGGCAAAAAATGTGTCCACTGGGTGACACATGTCAACTCAGCACCGAGTATGTGGTTAATCAGAACTCAGATGTACTGTTAAATGTCAGATTTTGAAGATTTTATATGAGAAGCAGAGTGTAAGATATCTCAAGAATTTTAGAAGCTTGCCAGAGACTTTATTAACACAAAATATTTATACACAGTATGATCATCTGATACATGCATATAATGTATATTAAATATAATACTTGGATAAAATGTTTTATGTATTTTCTCACATTTTTTTACATAAGAGAGAAAATTGTCAAAATATGTTATGGTGTGACTTATTAAGTTTCTTGAGAGAGAAAAACTGATCTTAGTAAGTTTCATTTTCATTGCTGGGACAGAATACCCAACACCCAAAATTTAAGGGAAGAAAAATTTAGTTTAGCTCACAGTTTTAGAAGGTCTCAGTCCATTCATGGGCAGGTGGCTGGACTCGGTGGGACCACATGGTGGTGCCAATACGAGGGAAAGATATTCGCAGGCTGGCAGAAGAGGACCTAATGTGAAAGGAAGGGCAGAATTAGCCCACATCCCTCTGGGTCAAGCCCCAAGTTCCACCCCTTCCAGCCAGGCCCCAGACCCCAACAGTACACAGTAGCTGTAGGTACATGAGACTTGTGGGGAACACTCCAGATCCAACCTACAACAAAAGCCCTTGTTGAATAGGGCGGGAATAGGAGGCGATCAAAGTGCAGTGTCCCATTGGCACTAATGGAAGGACCACAAATATCTCAATAATTTTTAAATAGTCTTTAGATTTTAAACAATGCTATTTTGAAACTATTCAGTTAAATGAGATATATTAATAAAGATCATTTCACCTGTTTCTTTTACTTTTTAACCAGGCTACTAGAAAATCTGAAACTACGTTACTGATACATTATGCTTCTATCGACAAGACTACTCTAGACACAAGTCCTCCCAATTTCCAGCTGCCAAGGCCTGACAGGTCTCTTCCCCAGGATGATTCTCCTCCAGTGATGTGCCTATGTGTGGTACTGATGGCTAATCTGAGTGGGACTGGACCTCAATGTTGGTGTGTCCGTACCCAGCAGGCGGAGGTCTCTTTCTGTGTAGAACAAAGGCAGAAGCAGGAAAGGAAGAAGAACCTGCTGAGAAGAGGCTCCCAGCTTTTAGAGATGGACCTGGGCTGGGGAAGACCGGTTTTGAAGGGGCCAAAGAACACGTACACTTAGACCACAATGACCACTGGAAGAACAAGAGTTGTGATTGGCTTTTGTGCTGGAAACGTCCAGACTGGGGCTATGGGGGGAGTGCTGAAGAGATGAGGAAGGGTTGTAGGTGACAGCTGTTTTCCCTCTCAAGTAAAAAGTTAAGTTGATAACTGAAGGGGAAAGAAAAAAAAAAAAACAAGTACAAGATATTAGAAAAGGACAGAACGAAATATATATGTCTTGTTCTTTATGTCTTTACTAAAGGCAGAGCCCAGACCCTCATCATCTGTGGGGACCCAGCTGCTGGGTTGAATCAAGGACTAGACATTAAGCCTCCAAGTTCTAGAAAGGGAAAGAGTATCCATGGGGCACAGAGTATGAAGTAGCTAGGATTCCTGCATAGAGAACAAAGTAGAAGTCTAGTTTGTCAGGCTGTAGCAAAAATGGGGGCTTATTTGGAGGGAAACACCAAAACTGAGGCATCAAAAACTGGAAGCAAAATCAAAGTTGTTTTAGGAAAGATTTTTCAGTCAGCCAGCTGAACCAGAGCTCCCACAATGGCATCTGAGGTCATTCAGGGGCAAGCAACTTCTTCCTTAAGGAGAAGTCAGTGAAAGCTGGGAACCCAGTGGGCCTGATCTGGGTGCAGGATTACAAAGACATACCAAGTCATTTTCGCTTGACTCTGTTAGTGGTGCTCTTATATAAAGCAGAATTAATTGCATCTCATGACTTCCTAACAAATAAGGAGTGTCACATACAGCACTCTATCCTGCAAAGAAGAGCAGGAAAATTAACAAGCCAGGAAGACAACACTAAAATGAGTTTTATGGCCCAACATGTCTCCAGTATCATTGAATGACGGTGAGGAGAGCACTTCCTCTCTCTTGGCCTGCTTTTTATTTGCGAAATGGAATTGAAATCAAATGATCTCATGTGCTGTTCTCTTTTCTTAATCTTGTGTAGATACAGGACAGTCCATATTGCCATCTCTTCCTAACTCCTACTTCTACTATACTGAAAAATTTGGAAATATTTTGAACTTAAATATAAATACCAAGCAGAGCAGTGTGAATTCTTAACTTACATCCCACTAATTCCACATAATTTCTGGGTGAGTTTCATTGCCAGATCCTTTATTTCTGTTATCACTACTGCAAAATATTTACTATTATTTCACTTCCTCATTTCTCTGCTTCCTTGATTTTTGTTTTATCTTTTTATTACTCAAACTATAGAGCAATTTATCTGTTTTCTATGAAACAGAGAATTTAACTATTTAGGAAAGATCTTACTTATTAAGAGCTAACTCCTGATAAGCGGAATCAGAGAAGTTGGCTTCACAGAGCTAGTGATATATCTTGATTTGTATGCTTAGCTCAAAAGGACCCAAACCATAATTTTCTGGAAACAGAGCCAGCACAAGTTTATTCTCTGTACAGCGCATGCCCTTGGGGCACTTAGAGCGTATAGAGCTCTTTTTTTTTTTTTTTAACTTGGATTGTTTTAGAAGAAAAGAAGCGAAGCCAAAGGCCCTGGTGCCCACTAAACTGAGGCTTGAGCTTAAAAACCAGACCAGCCAGGACTTTCACCATGAAAAGCCAAATTTTCAGGTAGAGTTGGAAGGGCCACATAAGCTCCTTTGCTTGTAACCTGCCCTGTGCTGTCTTTTAGTGCCCAGTCTTCTAAAGGGAAGACAGGTTTCAAGAAAAGGAAAGCTAATGGCACATGTAAAAAACAAATGCCCACCAAAACTTCTTCCTAGTTATGAACTGTAAATGTTTTGCCTCAAGACATCCAGACACAGCTAAAGATGCTTTACCAATGTCCTTTAATCTAACATAAAGCTATGAAGCTATGGAAGTGGGAGTCATGATACTCTCACTTGTAAAGACCTACAAGATAACAAATAGACCGCAATCACATGACTCTAATCCCTCTACCACGAGACTTAGGAGACTGAGACTTCTCTCAATTTTGGGTCTCTGTCTTGTTGATATGAGGTGACAGCATCGAATGACTAATTTAAATTACAGTAAATTTTGAATATGTTACATTTAGGCAATGGAATTAGACCTCTTCAGGTTCATACACAGAAAATAATTCTTCCTTTTCAAAGAATCTAACTTGAGGCTCAAATTTGACAATTTAGATAAGCAGGACATGTGATAAGCTCATACAGAAATGATCACATCATCACTGTGAACTCAGCACACTTCAGTTTTCTAGATGTCCCTGTAAGCTGCAGTTCACTTTGGGTGCCTTGAGAGCAGTGAGGTCTCCTTAACTGCACCAAGTAAACCTTGATCAGCACTTCATGCACCTAATTTTTAAAATTTTTCATTTCATTTTATTTTTGTGACACCACACATTGAATTCAGGGCCACTGCACAGAGCTACAACTACACTCGTTTTTAAGATTTTATTTTTTTTTAAACAAGGTCTTACCAACAAGTTACTAAGTTGCTCCAGCTTGGGATTGTCCTGTGTCTACCTCCCAGAGGGCAGGCATTATAGGCATGCGTCATCACACCTGACTATAACACACTTCAGAGTACCAGGCAGTTTTTAAGCTTCAAAAATCAGAAAAAACAGTGTGAGAAACTTTGGAAACCTCAAGTAGTTTCTTCCTTGAAACTTGATATTGTCTGCAGGTAACAGGCAATTATTCATTTTTTTATTTGAAAAACAAGATTTATCATGCCTGGAAGTTTGAAATTTCCTTCCTTGCATGGCTAACATGATGCTAATTTGGTTCCTCATTGAGGCGCTGCTTTCTGAGGCACTTGGGGTGTTTTGTGGTTCACACTGAAGTCCATCACCCAGAAGTCTATGAAATTCACAAGCCTCAGCTCCTGTGGTCTTAGTGGCATTTCATGAAACACCATCCTGACTCTTACCTCTGTGAGTAAGTGACAAGGAACCATATATGATTAAGAAAACTGAAACAAATTGTTCTTGAATTCATGAAGCTGCTAAAGTTTTTTAACATCAGTGACATAAAGTCAATAATCACACAATGGTTAGAACAAGATCTTCATCCCTCTGTTAACGAGCAGAGCACTGATTCCGTGACTAATTCAAATTAACAGAACATTTCACTATTAAAAAAAAATTGCTGGTGTCACCTAGTGGGCGATTTTATGTCCTGCAGCCTTGAGATGAACCCTTAAAATTATATTTGTGCCCAGAGGTTTAAAGTCAGTAGTGTGGTAGGATGGCTGTCTTTTTACAAGGTTTGCTAGATGTGTTTTGGTGATTTTGGAAAGAAAATGAGGATATCCAGAACAATATTTTCAAATCAATGTAAAATTCTCCCAGGATAATTACAAAGGCAATATTTGTTACATTGGTGTAAGATCTTCCCAATTTCTCCTCTATCAAATACATTTGGCCTATTGGTAAATCTCGAAAGGTCTTTAAGACTTTTAACTTTCACTCGTCAATAAATAGGCTGCTACTATCTGTAATTCAATCTGAGTTCCTAGCGTATTTCCTCTGTGAACATATCACTACCAAGTGTCAGGTATTCAGAAAAGTGCTGGGAATTTTAAAAAGAGGTGGTGTGTGGAGAAAGACAGACAGACAGAAAGGAAAGAAAGAAGAAAGAGAGGAAGAAATGAATACAGAAAGGAAAACAGAGTCCTACACCTCGCAAGAATTGCTTTCTTTCTTTTGAGTGTCTCTATTTTAATATACAAACTTCTAATGTATCAGACACTTTATTTTCTGCTACACGAGTCTTTAGAAAATAGTCTATATACCCAAGGCACATAGACAAATGGACAATAAAAATAATTTGATATGTTAAAGCCACGTTTAGCTTTCAACAGTAGGATTATTCATGGAAAAAGTGACACCCTCACCTAGATTATTTGGTAATAATTTCAACTTTCAGTGTTTGGCTTTTCAAAGAGCTGAAATTGCTTAGTAAAAACAGAGCATTGCCTTTTTGTCATGGATCACCATGTAAAAGAATATCGTACCCGTCACTGAAAAAGTAAAAATAAAACCGAATTTAAAGCCACAGTTATTGTCCTCTATTTGTCTCTGTTTCCTTTGTAAAGTAATTTAGATATTTTCCTCCTGTGAAGAGGAGGTTACCTGACTCTTTTCCATGTGAAATCCAAATTGTCCCTCTGGAAAGTTAACAGATGTACAGATCTACTTATCACATGTACTTTTCTTTAAGTATGCTTCCATATGGCTGGCATACCCTTCCCTAAATTTCCCTGTTTCTACTATTTCACATTTGTTAATAAAGATGACTCGCGATCATATAAACACAATTTATTTTTATGCCTTTGTAAGTTTTATCATAAATACATTCTTTAAAACATGCTAATTCATATCAGCTGACATACAACCCTGTTTTGGTTGTGGGCTGTATCATCAACTATTGCTTCTACACAGCGTGCAAGAATCCAGTGGTCATTCAAGATACTCGACGTCTTTACTCTTCAGTGTGGTTCCAGCCACACATAGTCATGTAGATACCCGCGTTCAAAGATAACTTACCGAAGCCTGTTCACAGAACAAAGCGTGCCCCTGACTTGTTTTCTCCTCCCATCCCACCTTTCCGGAAACATTATATTCTCCAGATTTAAATAATAATTAGAAAAGACATTTAACACAACAGTACGGAATTGGCTGCCATGACGCGAATGATCCGGTTACCCCAGATGCTGTATTCAAACTGCATGGGTCCGTTGAAAAAATAAATGTAATCTGCAAGGCAAAGGCCACAAGGCAAATTTCAGAGTTTGATAATAAGAAGATTTTAGTGAAGCAAATCTTGAAGATTCAATCTGTTAGATTCTATTTATTTTAACATTTTGAACTTTATCTTTTTTAAACCCCACCGATGTTTTAATTAACGTATGGATTATAGTTTAAAAAGAATGTATTCCAGGTCTCATAAATTATTACCTATAATTTTATTGCCATGAGTTCTAGTTTTGATGCCAGCAATACTGATATTATTTATTTTTGTAAGTTAAGGATTATGCCATTTTTATAATTAAAGCAAAAACCATGATATGGTTATGGTAATAATGAGTCTTTATATATAAGTCCCTCCCTCACTCCACTCCTGTTCTAAATCCTGGCAGTACCCTTTGCAAACTACACCTTCACATACGGTTTAAGATAATACTTAAGTTTGGCCTCTCTTATTAGTATAATAAGCAACGGTTAGTAAATTTTTCATTTATTCTAAGCTGGTTACTTTTTCTTGGCTATCTGCATAGTCACACAAAAATATTAATGACTTAACTATTATATTTATTAGCACAACCAAGTGCTATATTAAAATCTCTTGTTCAGAAAGGAATTGTGAAGGGTTATAGGAGCCCTTCCTGAAAATCAATGTATTGTAACTAATTACCATTTTTCTCGTAGACAGCATCTACTTTCCCACCAATTCCTGGGAAGACCTCATCTATCTTCTTAGGAAAGTCTTCATCCATCATATGGCTAGTTTCATCATACCTATTTAAGAAGAAAAAGAAGCTTTTTAAGTAAATTATTTTTCAAAGACTTATTTTAAGCTAGGTGCAGCGGCATGTGACTGTAGATATTTCTCAGATATTTTGAAGGCTGAGGCAGGAGGATTCTGAATTCAAGCCCAGTCTGGGCAACATACCAAGATTCTGTATCAAAAATATTACTTTAGAAATACACAATAGATATCACGGTACATTTTAAAATCGACAGGAGTTTTCCATTTTTAAAGCCCATTTAAGACATCGGACAGGAATTACAATACTGAGTAGGGAGTGAGTGCTTGATGAATGTTTGCAGACTTGTTAAACATCATTCTTGTAAAAATAGTTATGCATTCATTTCCATTTCACAAATAAGGTATCTTTAATGAAAATATATCACCAGGGAGATGTTCTTAGAATGAAATATGCCAAAGTATAAACAAGATGTTTTTGCTGAGGTTCAAGAAAAAAATGGGTAAGAAAGAAAAGAATGACTCACAAGTAGTGAGCACTGTGTGTGTGCGTGTGTGTTCATGTGCTTGTGTGTGTGTTCCAGAAGTTGTATGATTTTAAATATGTATCTGAGGGGCTTCCTGAAGAAACTGACATGGAACAGAAATGAATGAGAGGTATGACATCTGAAATAACTTATGACACAAATACTCTGGAATAGGGACAGAAGCTTGAGGCTCATTGTGCCCCATGACACCAGTTTGGTCCATGTGTTTTGGCGCCATACCTCCAGACTTTGTTTTCCGAGAAGAAGAGAGTCTTGCCTGCTTCCTCAAGGTGAACAGCAGCACTTATCCTCCTAACCCCCTTTGGAAATCCCAGCTCAGACAATTTTTTGGGATAACCTTCCATGATGTCATAACCTTTAAGAGCCCAAACTTTCTTTCCTGGAATAAGGGAAAGAATAGTTTTATTATCCAAGAGAATCTATGAAGACTCACCTATGTGAACATTTATTTAAACAAAACTAACTATAGTAAATATAATGTTCAGTGTTTGTGGTCAACGTGTTTGTGAATCATAGAAACACGAACTATGTTCAAATGGAAAAAATGAGATTTGGGTCCTAATTTCTCATTTATGAATACATCCAATCAGATATAATTAATTTGAGAAGTCATTATCTTTGAATATTAAGTTTGGAGCTTTATGAAAAACTGTTAAAAATTCCTTGTGAATAAGTAGCACTGTAGGAATAACACAGGAAACTCAAGTTCCAAGAAACTTATCATTCCCTTCTCTAAAATCTAACTTCACTGTACCTAGGCCTGGAGATGGGCCTGTAATCTTGGCACTGTGGGTGGCTAAGGCAGAAGGATCGTGAGTCTAAGCCACACTGAACAATTTAGTAACATAGTAAGAGCCTATCTCAAAATTAAAAGGGGGTGAGAGGCTGAGGCTATAGATCAGTGCAAAGGTCCTGGGTTCAATTCTCAGTACTAAAAAAAAGTAACTTCATTAGAGGATTATAGTAGTTATATATACAATAAAAGTAAAGTCAGAATGTTATGCAAATCTAACATTAAATATGACCATGAAATTAGAAGAACGTAGAAAAATTTCCATGATTCCTTGTCAAACAAGTATAAGGTAAAATGCATTTACAGACATTAAATTATAAAATATTTATTAAATATGGTAAAAGACAAAAAAATGTGAGAACATGAAACAAACTGAAAGGAATCATGGTTAATATTTTTCATTTCTTCAAAGTATACACTGTTATTATATTTTCTTAGTAAGCACTTTTAAAAGAAATTTAAAAATTAAAACACCATGAAGCAAGGAATGTAGTTATATAGACCTTTTACATATAACATGTAGAGACACTTGGTAAAATGATTTCAGGTGCTTTCTGTTACTTGTTATACTTAATTCTTTAGAAAATTATCAGTCGTGACCGATTCTGTAAGTCTCTAGTAAAATCAAATTCACTGCCTACTTCCCTCACGTGTGAGCCCTCATCTACAGAATCCTTACCTTTAAAGATAAAGATTTTGTCTTCAGAAGGTTGCTCATAAGCGGCATCGATATTATTTGGAAGATCTGGCCAAAATGACTTGATCAAAAATAGCTCTGCATCAACCTGCTGCGGGTGCAGACGCCAGAAGAATCTGAGGCAAGAAAGCACAGAGTTTTCTATCACATTTTTACACAGTGTTTCCATCTTGCTCCTCACTTCTCCCTACATCAGTATGATTAATACACCCAGGCCCCAACACCTGCGAAGGAGAGATACTCAATAGCCCTTGAAGGGCCAGTTTTAAGTTGTGGCTAGCATCAAGCTAGCCTAAGGTATTCAAGCTCGGAATGTCCCAAAGCCTTCGTGACGGCTCTGAGTCTGCTGTGGGGACAAATGACACTTCATTCAATTTTGCACATCTTGTACGTGGAAAGTAAATAGGCCAGGTACTGTGCTGGGCACTAGACAGGAAACACAAACTACACAAATTCTGTCTTCAATGGTGTCGTGGCCTAGGGAAAGGGATACATGAGAAATTGGAACGCAATGCAGTTAGTTTCATTAAGGTAGTGGGAATGATACTGGTTTACAGGCGAGGAATCAACTTATGAATGAATGAATGAAAGAATGAATGAATGAATGAATGAATACAGAAGCATAATACAACAATCTACGAACTTAAAATTAATATTTCCCACTTTATTACCTACAGATTTGGGTTGTAAACCTTTCCCTCCCTCTCAAACTCCAACATATATATGCAGAAGCAAAGTCTTTTCATACCAAAAACATTTCAGGGTAATACTTTATAATTACTTTCAAAATCTGTCTGGTCTTTTTCTAATAAATTGAATTTCTAATTTTATAGTGTTATTTCTGTAATAAAGATTAGAGTCAAAGATATAAAAGAAGCTTCATATTGCTAAAACTGTCCATTAAAAAGGAAAATGTTTATCAGCCATTCATCTGATCTGAAGTATGTTAGCGAAACTGCCCCAAAATCTATTAATTTCACTTTCAATCTTTGGATACCATGGTAGCTTGTAGTCATGGCTCTGCAGATTTTTGTCATAGGCAGAATAATAAAATCTTAAGAATACCTGTCTTTAAATATCATTGTTTCTCCTCGGAGACTAGTGATGGCATCAAGGGATAAAGAGGGGTCACATTTTTCTGGTGTTTTGGGATGCTCAGGGTCTGGGTCTTCATCTCCCGGACCTGCAGTCATGAAATACATGTGAGAAGTTACTGAGAGTGACTTTCCAATCACTGACCCTGCCAACGGACAGCAGAAGGGGGTTCCCTCCAGGGAGGACAACACCACCCAGTTGCTCCTGTATACAAATATAACTGCCCTGTAATCCTCCAGCAGTACAAAGTTAAGTGTACCTCATTTTGCATAAAATACTAATACAAGGAGTTATGTCCTGAGAAAACTTTGGAAAATGAAATGTTTTTCATTTGATCAAGAAGTTTGACTTGAAAAGAAAAGTAATAAATATTTTTCTCAAGTTTTCTTTAAAAAGAGCATCATTGGCAGAGACAAATTCAGCAGTAATTTAGAAAGTAAATGTTTTTAATCAGTTCTACGTAGTTAATTTTATAGCTGATTGTATTCTGCTCTTTAACTAATAGAGAGATACCGTAGAGAGACTGGATCCCTTGCACATCGTCGTCGGAGAGCAGCAAACGTTTGTTGCCCGTGTATGTGTAGATGGGGAACATGAGCGCACCCGGGTCCGAGGAGTGCTCGAGACCCAGCGAGTGACCTAGCTCGTGGGCAGCGACCAGAAACAAGTTGTAACCTGGGAGAAAACAAAGAGACAATGAGAAAACACGGTGCTCCAATCATCAGTTATTGAATGAAATGTTTCTTTCCTATTTCTTTTCCTTTTTCATTATCTTACTTACTTTAAAAAATTACTGGCCAGTTGCTTGAAGGAAGATCTAAAGTACTGGTCTAATCCTTATTAATATTTTTATTACAGTTGTCTACACAACGAGCCAAATACCTACAGCAATGTCAATAGATTGCTTTCATATAATTGGCAGTCAACACGGATTTACGGTGACCACAGTAGGGCTCCTAACTCGCTCTTGGTAGTCTCAGGCCAGGTGAGGAGTGTAGACAGAGGTGACCTTGAATCAGCAGTAGCTGACAGGCACGTAGTGAGGGTGCAGCCTACCGACTCATCTGAACAGGAAGCAGCCTCCACAAGTTTAAAGACCAAGTGTGGGGGATGCACTTAACAAACCCTCTGTAACTAATGAAGAGTTGGGGAACAAATTACAACCAAATAGTTCTTGCATGAATTTTTTCAGTTTAGAAAAACAGAATCTCTGGGCGTGGTTAGCCATCTTTCCTCTACTCCTGAATATAATTACGTCACTATATCTACATTGTTTCCTCTGGTCATTCCTTCCCACAATTTTTAGCCTCCCAATACTGCTATTTTAAGTTGAAATAAATAATAAAAGATTTTTAAAATTAAATATATCAGGCAACAGGGGCACTGTTACTTCTGCTTAGACCAAATGGACTTGGAGACAGTGAATTTAGTTTGACCTTAAGTACTTTCTGTTGTCACAATGACAGCCTGAAGAAAACTAAGTTAGCAAATCTGGCACATCCCAGATCAAAGGTCACATGATCGGAATGAGCAATAACTCTTGATTAGAATGACTAGTAATATCATTCTTGGTCTTCAGCTAAGAACTTAATCTAGATTGGTTTGTGCATGCTTTTACCTATTTATTTATTTAAATATTTCACCCAGGGTTGATATAGGAACCTAAAGGTGAGGCTTGTCGCAACTCTGTCTTAACCATACTAGATACTATTCTTTCTTTCTAAAACCATTTTTCCTAGGAAATACTCAGATCATGAAACATAAATTATTGTCCTTTCCTCCAAAGACAGATTAGAGATGAGTTATTGATCATTTAAGGTTTGATCTTTTTTTGAAAAATAAGTATTTTATTTAAGTGAATAATAATCAGCTGTGGTTGAATATGGCCTCTAGGTGTTATGAATAGGGGTCCACTCAGCTCCAAAACAATAATCCTAATTGAATAATCTATGGCTTTTCTCAGCGAATGAACATGCAAATAATTTGAGCCTTAAAGAGCAAACGCCTAAGTTAATTTCTAGCAATTCCATTTTGTGTCATTCATAAACACAATCTTTGTTTTGTCCGTCTCACACTGTTTCAAGTAAGATATTATCTAGCTTTCTTAGCGTGCTATTTACAAATTGAGTGTCATAGGCAAGTCTGAAATAAGTGACATAGTGAGGAACAGAAATTTAACTGAATTTATGCCATTAATATTTTTACCTTGGAAAAAACATTTTAATTGCTATCCAATCCATAGATCCAACCCTAATGGCAACCCTAATGACTCTTGGATCCGTATTTATAAAAAGCTACACTTCTTCAATGCACCAAAAGGTAATTCACAGTAACAACACCTTGGTTGACAGCAAAGCCATTCTGGTTCAACTTCAGAGTTAGGTAATATTCCTCAAGCCACAATAATAAATCAAGTATATTTTATTCATTTTTAATGTTCAATGTTGATTTTAGAGATACCACTTACAGAGGCATAAGTATGAGACAAATTTTTAAATTATTTTAGAAAATACAATTAACTACTAAATATGTTTTACTTTTATGTTTCTTAACCATGAAAGCATGGGTTCGCTATGTAAGTTAATCTAACAATCCATAAATTATGTCTTTATAGGAAATATTACCTTTGGAACTATTTGTCCAGTATTCATCATCATCAAAATGGGCATCTCCTCCATAATTTGGTCCTGGAGGAAAAGCGTGAGCCAGCAGACCCTGTGGCCCATCAAATGGGTAGAAGTCGCCATGCTCTGTACACAAAAACAAGAATCGGGATTTAGTTATGTCCAGTGGTATCTAGCACAAGGGCTTAGCAAACTTGCTTTTGAATGCCACAGATGCAATGAACTACTCAGAATAAAATTTAAAGCATAGCCAATTAAAGATTAGAATATAAAAATGTGTCATAATTCCTCATCAGTACCTCTGCTTCCAAAAGAGATCATGATATCTGCAGTGCCCTCGTGGATTCTGCTAAATTTCAGAGGCGTCACATTGGACCAAACTTTGAAGGCTTTTTTGAATGCCTTTTCCACTTCCGGATGAGTCATGTCAGGTGTATAGTTCACAATTCTAGCCAACAAGGAGGATTTCGATTAGATTTTACAAGGTTAGAGTTATTTTAGAGTATATTTTCAGGAATATTGCTAGTTAAAATGCAGCAGCTTCTTTAAAAGTTTTACTATAGATAGAATTTACTAATCATGATGCTATATGAGCAGAAAAAGAATTCAATCAGGATTTGAGCAGCTCCAAAAATCTTATTTCATAAGTTTAAAGTATTCAGATGCCTAATACAACTTATCTTTCATGATAAAATCTGAGATTATACTAATATATATAAATTAAATATCTCTAACGTTTCTAGAAACACAAAGCTCTCCATTTTTTGAATTATTGTAATAAATATGAATAATTATTATATTTACAAATCTGATGAATCTACTTTTAATTCTAGCTTACATTACTTTAAAAAACCCTTGAAATTGTCACTGAAAAATCATACTGGATTAGTGTTACAGTGTTAGATACTACAGCCAGGCTTAGTAGTGCAAGCCTGTAAACTCAGCACTTTGGGAGGCTGAGACAGGAGGATCACGAGTTTGAGCCCAGCGTGGGCAAGTTACTGACTGTGAGACCCTATCAAAATCAAAAATAAAATAATAGACTGTGGATATATCTTAAAGGCCCTGGGTTGAATCTTCAGTAACACACACATACACACACACACACACACACACACACACACCCTCTAGATAGTATGAGATATTCCCTGCAACAGTATATTAAAGATATTTCTGGATTTCACTTTCAATTACGTATTTAAAGCCTACTTAATATTAGACATGTCATACTGGAAGGAAAATAAATCTAACAAATGTTAAGAAAAAATAGGCTATGATTTATTTACCTGTAGGTTAAATTTGTTTTGGACCATTTGGGACTTCGAGGGAAAACATTATATTCACCCACATCAGGAACCCCACATCTTGGTTTCTTCATGATGTCTAAGGTGTTATCATCGAGTTTGCCTGTCACTTCTAAGCCAAAGAAAGACTGCATTTCTCGGAGCCTGTGAGCCATGGAGCCTGCCGAACTCTTGTACATCATGCCCGCGACATTCCTAGGATGGTAGTACAACCTCAGGTAGTCCTAAAAAAGATCCAAACGACCTGCTGTTAAAAGAGAAGGGAATTCAAGAAAGGCACATCAGAAGGCAAGGCAGGACTGTCTACCTGGGCAAACTCCACGTCTTCCTCTGATAAGTCATCATCATCATCACCACCTTTAAGAAGGGGGAAGGACCAGCAATGAGTCCAGCTCAGGAAGAGCAAGACAGCTGGGACAGCTGGATGCATCGTGAGTGGCTGTGCCCAGAGCCGGCTGCCTTTCCTCACACAGGCACCTGAGCCTTTATAGGCCTGCAGCCATGAGTCATCTTTTATGGATGTGTTTCAACTTCCTAGTGAGCTGAATGTAAAACTGCTTACAAGGCGACTTTAAAAAAAATCTTCCCATGCGTGGTTTGTGGCAGAATTTGAGGGAAAGTTAATTAAAAAGGCATCTCTTATTTCAGCAGGGTCTCCAAATCCACCTGGCAAAATAAGTGACCTCAGCAAATTCATGGATCCTGTGGGAAGATGCAGAGAGCAGTAAAATTTTCACTTCCCTAGTCAAAAATAAATAAAAATCCTTTGTTAGGAAAGCAGATACTTGGATTTCTTCAGATAGTAAAGATATCAAGGAAGTATATATATTCACATAAACACAAACCTAGTCCCACTCCCAGAATGCTTGTAGCCTGGCCAGTTCTGATCTTCATTCTCTCCAGGGCAGCTGCAGAGAGAGAAGCTGGGTTCACTTGTCCTTGAGGGCCATGGAATTGTATCCGAACTAAGCTTGAAGAGTCAGTCACGTTGTAAGGAACTGACTCCACTTCGTGTTTGGAAAATGAAACACAACAGCACACTTTTCAGTGAATGTGGAGTTCTCCATTCATTTCTTGCAAGTCAAGGTGGAGGTGGAATAATTATGTTGGAATACAGCAAGTCTAATGGTGAAGAATTCATATATTTAGAGTTTACTCCATACCACGTTTAAAAGGCATTATCTCACTCCTTAAAATATCCTAGGTAGATACTGTGGGAAGGTTTAATTTTCATCTTACATATGAATGTTCTGAGACACAATGAGGTTAAATGTTTACTGAAGATTATACAGTTAATAAACTGTACCACTAGGATTTAAACCCAGGCCATTCAGTTCAAGACTCCATGTTCTTAACATTCTTGTGGATTCTACCCTGTCCATTCTCAGCCATGTTTTCTTAGAAACTGAAATGCCTGGCTCCTACACCTCTACAAGTAGCCTAAGACACAAGAACTTTAGGTGAGTGCAGGACCGCTTTCAGATTTCTTTATTTTCCAATTCAAATGATCAAACAACTCAGAAAAATAGTTTCAGAGGCCTCTATTGCAGGAATATTATTTTCTTGCAACCTCACTCATTCAGTACCAAATTGAAGTGGCATCTTGGATGCCAAGTAGAAAGAAATGGGTCAAACAACTTAGGCCATGATCTTCAGATACAGTTGACTTTGTTATTTAAATAACTGAAAATGCAAATTAAATTAAATGATTAAGGGTCAGAAGGAAAATGAAACTCAGGTCAAGAATGAGTTAAGACAAAGAAAAGAAATGAACATGGAGATTTCAAATGAGTGGGAAAAAAATCCCAACATGTAAGTAAAATACTGTAACCTAGTATAGCCAGTACTGTAGAGAAAACCAGAAAAGCCTATGACATACAAGCAATCAGTTGAGGGAAATATATTATGTTTTTATTCAAAACACAGCCAAATATATCCTATGAATATATTGTTTTCAATGACTTCAGGATTAGATTTGAGCTCAGTTTGCAATAACAATTTATTTCTTGTACAACTGATATTTAATTTTGAGATTAAGTAAAAATAAATTATTGAAGAGTTAGTTTCATCTATTAAGCTTACAAAAATTAATTCACTGGAAAGCATGTATCTTTAGCAATAATATTTTATAATTTTAAAGTCTCATTAGACAACAAGGAGAACTTCAAGAAATTTAAACATAAGGTTCGTGGACTAGCATTTTATTCAGTGTCCGAAAAAAGAGGGAAAATCAACGAGACTAACAGTTCTTATCGATTTTTACATATTTATTTATACAAGTTTTATTATTTTGAACAACAAAGGAAGCCTTTAGTTACCAAATTAATGCATACTATGTGTTAACCATGCACAATATCATAGTAGTCAACGTAGAAATGGAGTAAAGGGTTAAACAGGAGCCCCTTCTATAGGCTCACTACAATATCCCACCAAAAGAAGCAGTTTGACAGTAAGCAATAATGAACACCGCTGGCTCTCAACTGCAAATACGATGCTTATTATTCAATACTTTTCCTATTTGGTTTTTTTTTATTCCATTTAGGAACATATTTAGCCCAAAAGAAAAACACGGATACATGAAACTACATGTTCTGGACTTTTCTTGAGTAGGAATAAAGAAAAATTCCTCAGAAAACTAGGAATTGATTTTTAAAAGAGAATAGCCAAATTATTTGTCTGTCGGATATGGCTCATGAAGAAGTGCCTTTAGCCGGCAGGATGTGTTATCACATCATAAGGTGTGGGCAAACTGCTTCTTAACAAGAGCCCTTATCTCGGGTTGTTAATTCATAAAATGAAAGGTAGGCCTTCCAGTGATATTATCACAGGCGCAAGGGTTTGTGGTTTCCAAAACCACCTTTAACATTCTCAGGCTGAGTTGACACCTAAAAATGATTCTAACGAGTGTACAGAATCACTGGGGAATTCGAAAACTCAAAGAATAAGCAAGCAACTATGTTCGGACTAAATTAGGAATACTTACCTTAGGGTGATTCAGACATAAGCAATATGGGACTTTTTAAAACATATGTCATCATCAGTTTCTGAGTTCAAAGCATAACCCAAAAGACAGACAGAAATATTCATGAACAACAAGATTGTAGACCCAGGGAGGTTCCAGACCTGGAATGACATGCATCATTGGTTATGTCGATTGGATTAAAATTACAAAAATCTGTAAGTCAAAGAATACTTAAAATCAAATTTTTGGTGTCAGTTTAGTTCATTGTAAGTTTGCCTTGGCTACATGAGAATACCTATAGAGTCTTCATTTTTTCTAAAAGATAAGTAATTTGACTCTGAAACTCATGATTTTTTGTGGAAATATTCCCCAGAAGTTACACTTAATTTCTGATTTTTCTGTCTATAACTCATGAAATGGGATTACTCTTACAGAGCAGAACCAAACTTGAATATAAGCACTTAACCCTTTATACCCCCTAGAATGAGGTGTAAGAGTCTCCCACTTAATCTACTTACTCATAGGCAACTGGCAGAACTCAGACCTGCAACGAAATCCAGACATTTTGGGTCCTGTAGCTGCAAAGCAGGCCAGAAATTTTATAAGGTTATTTACCCTTATCCTCTGAAGCATATGTTCTTCAGAGATGCTATATTCGTAGAAGCTTGATTCATAAAAGAAATTAACAGAACCTATAAGGGCTGGGAGAATAGCACAGTGGTTAGAGTCTTTGCCTAGTAAGCTCAAGACCCTGAGTTCATTTCTCCAGGACGACCTAGGATGAGCATGCCTGTAATCCCTGGGAGGCTGAGACAGGAGGACTGCTGTGTGTCCAAGGCCAGCCTGGGCTACATGGTGAGTTCAGGACCAGCCTGGGCTACAGAGTGAGATTATGGCTCAAAAAAACAAAAATAAAACAAAAACCAAACAAAACAAAACTTTAACAATAAAGTTGCTATTAGTAATAAGGGGGAAAAATCAAGAAACTCTTGAGTTTCTGCTGGGGTGTAACATCTGAATATCAATTCCTGGGCTCACTTCCTAATGAATTTTATTTTTTATTGTCTTATTAAAAATGGTTTTTTGGCACAATGTAGTGATGCACATCTATAGTTTCAGCACTTGGAAGGCAGAGGCAGGAAGACCACAAATTTGAGTCCAGCATGGGCAATTCAGCCACTTTAGAGAAACCCACCTCAAACTAAAATAAAAGGGGCCTGTGAATGTAGTTCGGTGTAGCATCTCTGTGTTCAACCCCCAGCATAACAACAAAGCTATAACCACAACAGAAAGAATGTTTCTAAATATCTGTCTCTGATGATTAGCAGACCAAACACTGTAAGAGAAAACAACTATGAATGGAATACATGTTCTGGCTCGTCCTTGCCCAAATTTCTTTGAAAAAGGCAAAATATAGATTGTTTGGTAGTACACAATGAAATACTACTCATCTATAAATACAGATAGGTTGGAGGCTTTTGTCAGCAAATGGAGGCAACTTGAGAACATCATGCTCAGTGAAGTGAGTCAGAAGCAGAAGGTGAAATATTGAATGGTTTCTCTGCTATGAGAAACCCAGATCACAATTATTTCATAGAACTTAATGTGGGAAACAATGGGAACTGGAGAGGAAGGGAGGAGGGTCAGAAAGAAAGAAGGGAAGGATTTGTAACCTAGGCCATGATATGTATGTGCAGAAAATACTCAAGATTAAAGCAAACTTTGTGTATTGCACTTATATGCATCAATAAAATGGGGGAAAATAGAAAGAAAAACAATTTATAAAAGTAGAGAAATGCCTTAGTGGTTCCAACAAAAAATTTCAGAATGTTTAAAGATCCCTAATATTTAAACACCGAAGCCAAAGTTCTATTTTTAAAGCACCCTATTCCCACCTTGTTGCTCTAATTCAGTAAAGTTGAAGTTGTTGTATATTTTTAGTCAGCAAATCTTTGATTTTAAAAGGTGCTACATAAAAATATGTAATGTTATTTAACACTGGAGAAATGGGAGAAAATAAATGACTGTAGCACTCTGAGATTTTTGAGATAACTCCTTATATTCTAAGGTTGTTTTATTTAGTCTACAGACGATCTTAAAGGGTAATTTTAAAACTACTTTCTGCAATTAAGAAAAAACTTGTCATGTTATTGGTAATGCTATAGATACTTTATACTGGATTCCAGAGAAATTACCTCGAATGAACTTGAAGCAGTCATCTTCCATAATTTGATTTTCTTCATCAACCTATCACAATGAACTATATATTTTCACATAACATATCTTAACAATGCTAAAGAATTAAAGGTATTGATATTTAAATTTTCTATAAATACGCATTATTTTAGGAAACTTTGGCAGGATTTCACTGTAACCACAAACTATGCTTTTATCACAATCTGGCTAGCAAGATGGTTTTATCCCTCCAGCCCTTATCCACGGTATAAAAGGTGCTCACCCAGGGATGGGAAGGTGGACAGCAGCATCTGTTCCTTAGCTGTTTCCTGGGAATTCGAGCTCACTAATTTTCTTGGAATATCCATCTACCACTATGTGGCCTTGTAAAGCCCCAATTTATTTATTAATTTTTTTGATTCGTTAAAAACAGCAAATTCAAGAAGGGCTCTTTCCTTGAAGGAAAAGTTATGAGCAGGCAAATAAAACATGTCTAAAGTAAGGAACAAAATAAGCTAACATTTAAATCAGAAATAAATCCTTTTAAGCTACAGGCTACTCAGCAGCCTTACATGTTAGGATGTAATTGACATGCTCAACACACATACACTTTTCTAATTCTGCCTTTCCTCAAGCAAGGGAAATTTTTATAATCAGCTTCCAAAATGCTCATACATGTATTTTCTGTGTCAGCTTAAGGTCTGAATGGCATGTTCTTTTTCTAATAAAAAGTTAAAAAGATAATAGATATTTCATAACTGTGTTGCCTGCCAATATTTGTTCAAAATGTCAAAGAAGAATAGGAATTAAAAAATAAAGTGCCAATTTACACAGGTGTATAAAACTATGTGTTTGGCTTATGAATCACTGTAAATATGTTGACAGTACTGCGCTCTAAATAATCAATGGGTAAACTGTCCCACTTTCTGCAACCACTAGGGGGATAAAACTGGGTCAGGTCAACCCTATTTATAGTGTCACCACACAATCCCTGTGGTGGTAGCCTAACCCTTCAAGACCTCAGGAAGTATTTTGGTGGATTCTGTTTTGTTGCCTTAATTGCTGTTTGGGGATATGAGACAGAAACCCCAATGTTTTGACCGCTACTAATGTACATAAAATGGATGAAGCAATTTTCTTCTAAATGGGAGATTTCTGTAACTCTGACCATTCTTCAAAGTCAATGATTACACCAATCCCGACTGGAGAGTATTTATCTGTTCCACAGACAGTGCTTGTCCTGACTTCAATCTCACTGAAGTGAGCATTGCCTCTATGATCCTTACCAGGAAGAGACAGGAATCAGCTATCTAAAGGGTCTATTTAATGGTAAGAAATTACCATGTCATGTAAGAGAGATAAGTCAGAAAACAACCCTGGGAAACTTGTCAAGACAACAGCAAAGCCTGTGGATGCAGGTAGGGGGCAATCGAAAGTGAGACGTCTTTGGGAAAGTCAGTCTCTTCTTTTTTATTACCTGTGCTCCCAAAGAAGATAATGATGCAAGCAGTGCTGTCACCTAAGTGAGTCTCAGCACTCCACACCCGGTCACTCAAAGGAATAGTGTGGTCCACAGAAGCACAGGCAGATCTGCAGTGTAACTCACTGCTCTGACTACACCTATTACATTTCATAAAGCCCTTCAAGTGACATTTAAAATATTTTAAAATTTCTTTAAAATGTGTCATTTTCATTATTCTAAATTTTCCTTATAGGATCAGAAATCTATGTAGATATTAAACATTCTTTGGAGACAATTTTAAAAATATTTTTATTAGCATTCTTGGTTTAAATACTCTGAACTGCACTATAATCACCTAAGGTTAGAAACTATTTAATACAGAATATTTGAGTGTTGTTTTAATTATGAAGTGCAAGGCAAGAGATAACTGTGTATAAAGTAAGTTAACACAGCCTATGCTGTGTTCTAAGTAGTCATACAATAAAAGAACAAATCGGTCGCGCCAGAGTTTCAGAGTTCTGAAGCATAACATCAAGAAAATAGTATTATAAATAAAGATCATAAAAAATCCTTAATTTCATAAACTTTTGGAAAGAATTAGCTGGCACTCTCTTTTTCTTCCAAGAATAATTAAGCCTTGAGACAAAAAGACATTAAAATGTTCTTTTCTCTAACCCATTACTAAATGAGTCTTACCTACATTAAATCTGATACCTGACCAGGATGACCCAGGACAAAAGGCATTAGTCCAAACAGAAGTCTTTGCACATGCTGATTCTGCTAGAGACAGGAACATTACACACTGAGCAGGGGGAAATCATGAGCCAAATTTTCACTTATAGGTTACTCCTTATCCGCTTCACTTTCTTAGAGAAAAAAAATTACTTTCCACTCTAACAAGAAGCTCACATTTTCTTGACATTTAAAGTTGTAACACCCAGTTGCCCATGTGCCTCTAGACCAAAGAAAGCCTACATTCGTTGGAACCTACTTCCCAGAAGGTCAAGAGTTCTGCTTCTGTTTATTTGGGCTTCCCTTTTTGAGCTCTTGATTTAAAAAAAAAAAAGGCTTTCAAATAATGCTAGAAAGAAAGCACATAAACCAAGTATGATAGTGCATGCCTATATTCCCAGGAGTCCGGAGTCCAAAACAGGAGAAACACAAGTTCCAGGCCAGTCTGAGCTATGATAGCCATATTCAAGGCCAGTCTGGACTACATAGTGAGACGTCATCTTAAAAAAGCAAGCAAGCAAGCAAGCAAGCAAGCAAGCAAGCAAGCACACAGTCACATTCACTGAATAAAAAACTGCATGCTAAATTAGGTCTATATCAAACGGGATTCTGCTGTGGTAGGAAACTATGTTCCCTACCAGCACATGATGGGGCTAGAAACGGCCAGCAGAAAATGAGATTCCTGAGCAGGAAGGTTCTGAGCAAAACCAAGGGTGCTGGGGTAGAGGTGGAGGTGTCTACTGAGACCTTTATTTCAGGGTGGGGTTCTGGAGGGAGAAGGTGTGACCCTCTGCCTCAGTGAGCCTTCCCAGAGTCGGAGTGTTAGCACATGATTCATTTATTACTTCTCACTTGTTTGTACTACTCAAAGATAGAGGAGCTACAGCTTGGGTTTTTTTTGTTTTGTTTTGTTTTGTTTTTTTTTGTCCAAAGGCAAAGTTTATGGATAAAAACTAAGGCTTCATCTTGCACTCAATGAGATTAGATATTGAATGCAACTCTTGCTTTTTTTTTTGACAATTTTTATCTTTCTAATTAGCCTAACAACAGGAAGCTTGCGATTTGTGTTCTGATAGAAAAGGCATGAGGGAGAGAGGAATGAAAGAAGGAAGAAAGGATGGAAGGAAGAAAGGAAGGAAGGAAGAAGAGGGGAGGAGAAGGAGACAGAGAGGGGGAGAGAAGGAAGTCCTTCTAGACTCCTAGGGCAATTAGTCTTTAGAGAGGACCAGGAGGAATGTTTGAAAAAATTATGACCCAAAGATCCTCACTATTTGCAACGATGTCAATCTATTCATCGTGCTGCCAGAACCATTGTAATCATGAGTCCAACCTGAATGGAATAATAGAAACCACATGTAGGAAATGAGCCATTTGCCTGGTAAAACACCATTAGGATATGTGTTAATTTTTTCCAAAACCAGAATAATTTCCCAATTTCCCAAACATTGGCAAACATCAATGATTAGGCAGACTGGGCTTTTTTTTTTTTTTTTTTAAGTGCGCAGACTGAAGAAACCAATTGAGAAGGGGGTTAAATTTGACAGTCTTCCTCAAATGGTAAATGCTTTACAAATTTTGGAAAGCCCGATTCCTGCCAGTTTCTGGCTGACTTCAGAGCACACGAAGCTCGTTGCCTAACTAGTAAAAATCATAGATATGGTCATCCTAATGTTTCCTTTGCCTTGGGGCATTTTGAACCTGTTTTCTGTATCATTACTCATTTTGTTTCTGTTGAATCTTGTCAGTCGATGTGTTTGGGATCACGTCACAAGGTCAAGAAGCAAAATGAAGGTCCTCAAACTCAGGCGTTCAGTGACTCCCAGGAGCTAATGGTGGCCAAATATGGTTTTCTGAATAAATCCATTCTCGGCCCATATATATATATATATATATATATATATATATAGCTGTCCCAAGAAAGGAGTAACATTCATGACCATGTCTTTGAACTACACAGGGCACCTGCTATAAATCCACCTCTTTTCCTAATTAAGGAAAACGTACTGGAAAGCAGCGACAGGGACCTTCAACAAATAACCTAGAATCTGAAATCATATATTTAAAAATGTAAAACATTTACAATTTTTGACATATTGTTATCATTATTATTCCTCATGATTGACTTTGCACAATCAATGGAGGTATATTACAGAATTATGACACCAAAGTAGAAAATATTTCAAACAAAATGTTGGACATGAACATGATAATATTGAAAATAAAACTGGAAATTCTGTGTAGGAAATCTCTGTTTATCCACGACCTAAAGTTTATGAAGATGAACAGGAAGTATTCTCAGAAAGAAAAACTCTAATGAAAAGATTATGGCTGAAGTTGGGGGGCACATTTAAAAGTTATATTCAGAATTATTGTATGTTGTAATTTTATAGTTTGTCCTTTCTTTCTTTCTTTCTTTGAGGCAGGGTCCAGGCCAGCCTTGAACTTGTTAGTAGATCAGGCTTTTATTTCTTTTATAGAGTTTTTAACAAGGCTAAGAGTTGGCATATATACAGTTAGCATGTGGCAGTAGCTAACACGCTGTACTTGGGATTTCTGACTCCCTATTAAGTAAAGATAATCAGACCTAAGAGAATTGTCTTTTAAAATCAGGCAGGGGCCTCTGCTCTGTCTCCATAAATCAGGCAGATTTCTGTTCTTGGTTATATTTCGCATATAGATATCACTCAATGGACCAGAATAGGCAGATTCTAGGATACGATTTTCTACTAAGTACACACACACACACACACACACACACACACACACACACACACACACACACACATTTTGTCTAACAGTATCTTACTCCACCCAAATTAACATTGGCATACTGATTTGCCAGTTTCTTGTGGGAAACTCTGGCCTATATTGAATACTGTGAACTCAAGACAATTTAAAATGTTAGAGCAGTGGAAACATACAGTGATATTCAGTATTCTAGCTAACGTGTGTAACTGCTTGCACCCTAGACAAGGCTAAAGCAGATCACTGGCAGTAAAGTGTATTTGGGCCAGGCCTGGTGGCACAGGCCTATATAATCCCAGCACTCTGGGCGGCTGAGTCAGGAGGATCAGAAGTTCAAACACAGCCTGGACATCTTAATGATTTAATAAGATATTGTCTTTTTTTAAAGAAAGAATAAAATCGAAAGGAATAGGGATGAAGCTTAGTGCAAAGGTTGAGGGTTCAGTCCCCATACCAAAAAAATTTAAAAGGCACAGATACTCGCTTTTTTTTACTACATGTATATTTGTGTCTCAGGAAAACAAGCACAATAAAATATAGCACAAGCATTTTCTGGTTCAGAAGGGAGCTTTGGAGAATGTTTTTAGTTGTTTAACCATAGTCTTTGTGAATGTACATTGCTTGGAATCCATAACTGCTTTTCTATGGGCTGCATAATGTGAATACTCTTTGTAATTCTTTCTTCATTCTTGAATTTATGAAGTCAGTGTTCAAAAATTACTTAGTTGATGAATAAATGAAACAGAAAAAATTTCCTAGACCCAAATTCAGGTGAAATTATAAGAAACCTTATTCAATTCACAAGATAGCAACCTAAATATTATTATATATATGACTATTAACATTAGTGCAAAATAAATAAGCTGATTATAATCTCCTAAATTGATAAGCTCAAGGTACAAAGAGTTGCTCTACAAGGTGAATCGTGTTCTATAGCTTCTACTGTGCACATCTGTGGCTTACACTGAATAAATATACCAATGACATGAAGAATTTGAGGACCATGCCCTTGGGGTAGGGAAGAGATTGCTACACACCTTTGGGAAAGCTTTGAACTTGGTTTTGTATGTGTGAGTCACTACTGGGTTTTCCACAACCACAAAAAATAGATAACAAAAAATTACTTTTTGTTGACTCTTTGTTTTCTTCAAAGTCATTTAAGGAAGAAAAATCACACTTCAGAAATGCAAAATATTTTCAAAATAGACAACCATTAAAAACTCATATGCTAGTCTGTCAGCAACAGTAGTTATTGGACAACAGACTCATATATATATATATATATATATATATATATATATATATATATATATTAGGCAACTGAAAATTAATCACTGATGCAATGGGAAGAAACATTGAGTTTAATCTTGGTGATATGACTAAGAACTCATGTAACCTTAACAAAATATTTAATCTGTCTGGCTTTTGTTTTCTTCACCTGTGAACTAGGGCTTTTTTTTTTTTTTTTTTGAGATAGGATTCATTCTGTAGTTCAGGCTGGTCTTAAACTTACTGTGTAGCTTGGGTTGGCCTTGAATACATGGCAATTCTCCTGCCTCAGCTTGCCCTAGTGCTGGGATTACCAGGCTCATGTGGTACTGAGGAATTGACCCAGGGCCTTGTGCTTACTAGGCAAGTGCTCTAACTGCTGAACTATGTACCCAGTTCACCTGTAAACTAAGAATAAAACACATTCATCATTCATATCAGGCAAATGTAAAGAATATTGGTAATATAAGTAAAGGTACATAGCCTTCACTGACATACAGCAGGTTATTAATAATTATTATTGTCAGTTTTTACTGTTTTATATTTTACTTAAGATTAAGATTTATTGACCATTAACTGTGCAAGAGAGCAAAATACTTAATGTTTTAGAAGGTATGAAGAAATAGAAGGTATTATCTCTTTGACACAGAACAGGGAAGACAATTTTAACAAAGTATGTTTCTCCCACTAGACTCTAATATAAGCCAACAGAAAAAAAAATCTGGAGTTAAGGGTAGATTAGGTGGAAATCTAGAAAACATTTCTGAAAAGAAGTAGACTTCGATTAGATTCTGCTACTTGATGACAGACTTGGATTGGAAGCAAAAAATGGAATGATGGGTAGAAGAAACGGCATTTGGGCGGATGTGCAGAGATAAACAAGCTGTTTTTTAGTTGATAAATCATATTTTTTTCGGTTTGAACACATACACAGGACCCTTTTATTGGCCTTTGGGTATACAGAGTACTGGGGTTTCACAATGAGGTCTAAACTGATCTGACACCCTGACACATGTGGTTACCTCATGTGCTGCTGGGCGCTTGGATACAGAGAATACAATGGCTGACAGACAAAGGAAGAGTCACAACCTGGAGTTACCTTTAAGGTATTTCCAATTATCTCTGCAGCCTCATGGGCGACTAAAACTTCTTTCACAATCTGATGGCAAGGCTAGCTGCTCAAAGGTTGCCATCAGTGTTACGTCTCTCTCTCTCCTTCTCTCTCTCTCCTTCTCTCACCCTCCTCCTTCTCTTTCTCTCCCACCAGCTCACAGCTCTCTACTGTCTATACTCACTCCCGGTGCTCCAGATTCTCCTTTTGTGCCTCCATTTTTCGAGGCTGTTACTGCCTTCTCAATTGGCAATCTCTTCCTCCTTTTCTTCCCCCTTCCTGTATGTGCACGCATGCATGTGTAGCTCTGTACCTGTGTGTGTGCATGTGCACATGCATGCATGCATGTGTGATACATTGTGAGAAGTTTGGATTCGTTCATTTACATAGTCTCCAATATAATTTAGATATTCTGCAATTTAGAACCTACCATCCTACCCAGTTACCTGGCAAGTTTGTTGAGAAGAACTTCTGGTTCCATGGTTCTAGTCAAATCAGGTGGCCAAGATGATGTTACAGTGTTCGATACAAAGAATAACAGCCAACAGTCAGTCACTCCCAGAAAGAGGCAGTGAACATGATATGTCTTTAATTCTCCTAAAATCCTGTTGCTGCCTCAAAGTCTTCACCAGGTTTGGCTGCTCCTCCTAAGTACAACAGATAACACAGAACGGGCAAAAAGGAGAATCAGTAAAGTTAACAATTTCCTAAAGAATATTTCTTAAGTCAACCAGGTTTTTATGTAGGCATTTTAAAGTTAGTCCCTCTATACCTGTGCTGCGCGCTGCATGCTGCCATGGGAGCTTAACAGAAGACTGGCAACACCACCCATGTTCATCTAATAACCTGTTTAAATGATGCCATTTAGTATATAACAGTAGTTAACTATATTTTATTACTATTATTTTCTTCTTACATATAAAGAATTATCACAAAACCAACAAATGATAGATGCAGATATAAACCTAGCTCTTTCTGGCACTGAAGTCCATGAGCTTTCCCACTACTCCATAATGTTTTTTCAGAAAAAAAAAGCTTGAGAAGGAGAGAATGAGAGAGAGAAACAGAGAGAGAAAAAGAGAGAAACAGAAACAAACAGAAAGGGCCTGAGACTAGAAGTCAAAAGAAAAGTATTATCAAGACTGAGAGATCCAAAAGATATTCATTAGCATTTGATCAATGCCATTGATTCAGCTCAGGTCAAAAATCAGTCAAGTCATCATCTTCTTGTTAATAATACATACACATTTTAGCTATTGTTAGTTGTGCTGCTATGAATAGCTAAAATACGGAAGTCACCAAAATACCCATCAACAAACCAATGGATACACAAACTGTGGTATTTATACACAAAGGAATACTATGCATCTATAAAGTCCAACAGCGTGGAGGCTTTTATAGGCAAATGGAAGAAACTTGAGAACATCACGCTTAGTGAAGTGAGTCAGAAGCAGAAGGTGAAACATCGAATGGTCTCTCTGATATGAGAGACCCAGATCACAACGCTTAATGGAACTTAAAAAACAAAGTGAAAGAGGGCTACGGTGAGGGAGGAGGAATAGAGAGGAGGGTAGGGGGAGAGACAAAAGGACAGTGAGAAAGCCCCTGTCACCTTGACAAGACACTAGGTGCACAAAATGCTAAACTTCATTGTAAACCTTAAATTTTACACTTACACACATCAATAAAATGGGGGAAAATAATACATACACATAACTCAAGCACTAGTTTGTTGAAGAGGTATGGAGATTCTCAGGCCAGGATGGAGAAGAAAAATAATTTTTCCCTCTACCTTCCGAAGTTTCTTAGCTGGAAGTCTGAATCAAAAGTTAGATGACAGTGTGCATTATTTGTCCATGTAGGAGAATTCAGTAATGAACATGTCAGTTAGAACTTAGTTGATACAGCCTAAGAAAAGAACAATACATTTATAAAGAAGATGTAATACAAAGGAAGGATCTGGTTTGGTACAGGGATTGCTTTTGTGTTTTCTCTGGACTTACAACAATGGCCAAGAGTTTTCTCCAGCACTGACTTCTGTTCTTCCTGGTAGAGAGGGGAAGGGTGCACCTTGACAAATTTATATCCTACTTTTAAGCAAATTAGAGGAGGGCAGAGAATTTCTTTTGTGTCTACTTTTTCTCAATTGTTATCAATTCAAAATAATATTTATATCAATAATTTTGAGGGTACTGATTTTGTCTTAAAGGATAGCCAAATTTGTTCAGGTCAAAATTGACATTCCACACTGGATATTAGTTTGTTTTGACAAATGTGATTTCTACACAATATTCAGCATTCCTCATCTACTGTTGCATAAATGTGTCTTAAATAATTACTGGAACAAAATTCTTCAACTCTTGAGCAAAAAAAGAAATTAAAAGTCAAAAGGAAAGAGGGTTTGCTACCTAGAGTTCACTGTTAAGAAAATAATTTACAATAACCCACTGGATAAAATAAGAGATTAAAACCAAGCAAAAATAATTAAGGGCTTATTAAAGTTTCATTATAAGGTCTAGAGTATCAGTATTGAGACAAACATTTCACTGTTTGTGTTTTGAAGAAAATGTGTCACATTAGGAGAACAGTTTAAGATAATATTTTTCTGTAGATTCCTGCAAGCCACAGTGGCGCTACCAACTGGAGTTGGCATCACTGTATTGTGGGATGAGATTCCTCATATTATGGCTTTTCCTCTTTTATAGCCACACAGTGTATAATTTTACCGTACAGATATTGAGCAATGCATTGGGTTTATACTTGTTTGGTAGAAAACCTGACAGAATTTTTGCTTGTTAAACTGCTGAAGGGTTTCCCGAACTCAATTCTAAAAGAACTCTCACATTTAACGGAAATCAGGGTGTAAACCACTCTCGAGTTCTCCCCCTGCCCTTCTTCACCCCAATTCTAGCCCTGGTGACACTACACTGTTGACCTTTTTTAAGCTCAAAAGGTAAGAATTCAACACAGCCACCTAACCAATCTGACCTCTTTCTATTCCTGCTCTGCTGCTGGAAATACACAGTACTGATGTGAGTCTTCACTGGTTTGACCCAATTCTGTTAGAGTTCACCTTGTGCCCTCACTGAACAAAGCCCCAGGGATCTGCCCAATCACTAGGCAGGAAACTCACCTAGTTAAAAATTCTAACTCTGAACCATTAGTCAGGAGGAAAAA
>PVKB01000618.1:305684-383327 GCA_004027205.1 Ctenodactylus gundi
ATATGCCAAAATAGGCTACGTGCCTTGGTCAGTCCTCTTGCACCCGTACCTACATACACACTTCCCATTTACTTCTCTCTACTCACCCACCCACTGCACCACCTACACGTCTCATTGCACCATCTGTCATGTCTTAGAGTATGTTGCCGCTCTAAGTGTCATGTGTGCTTTCTTTAACCAGAAGAAGTTGTGCTCCTTCCTTTTGCTACTTTTCATCATTCTTTCTATACATATCATGTTTAACCATATAAAAGTGCTATATATATATGTATATATAAAAGTGCTATATATATATATATATATGAAAAATAATCAATATTGGGAATTTCCAATAGTTCAAACTAATACTTGTATTGTGTGTTATGGTGTAACTCAGGCAGAAATACTTTGCATTTCATTTTTGGTTTCCATTTTTGCACACAGTATCCTACAGAGTAAGTCAACATCTTTAAGTTATACATGTCAAGTCCAAAGTGAAGAAAAAGTCTTGTCTAATTTCACTTTTTCCAAGACTTACGTTTCTGTTTCTTTCCCTGTGTTATGTGCTCTTTCCTGTCTCTCCACATGGACACTGTTTGATTGGCTGAAATACCCTGACTTTCCAAAATTGCTTTAGGAAGATCTCAGCTCCATTTTCTCAAGCTTACAGACACCACTGCTGTCTTCCTGTCTCAGGAGGTGGCACCGCCCAACAGAATAAGTCAGCAGGCACCACGTCTGCTTGCCAAACCAATAAACCCTAACAGAAGTAACTCAGAAAGTTTCAATGATTGTCGTACTTATTTCTACAATAAAGCTTGAATTCATTATTATTATCTTTTGTGGGAGTGTCAAATTTGGGCAAGATCTTGTATTTATTTTAGGGAAATGCTATTGTTCCCTGAAATTTGAGAGAAAAAAAGTGCCTGTAATATAGTCGAGCAAAGGTGTCCAAACTGTGAAATCTGGTCCTGTTCTCTCCCAAATTACAGACCGTGAGAAGTGGTTTGCTGGCTTCCCAGCTCCTATTCTGCATGTTTTGGGAAATAAGACCACAGAGGTTTAGACTTACATTGTTGAGTTTTTTTTTTTTTTTTCAGTAAAGACTTATACAAATCCATCCTTTCCTGTCAGTCTTTGACAGGCTTGTTTTCAGCTTACATCCTTGGTTGAACTGAAATTATTGTTTTTAAAAGCCTCTTTACTACGTCATGAGAACATTGCATTAAATCCTTTTCACAGCTCATATTTTTAGTGCCCGAGGTGGGGAAGGAAGTGGCTTTGGATAAGCAATCAGCATCTTCCAATTCTCTGACAGTAAAATAGGCCTTGAAGAAGTCAATTCCAACACAGAAAAGCAAACCAGAGGAAGGACATCTGGAACATAAATATGGTCCTGTGACATTTAGTTCACTGACGTAAGTGATAAGAAGAGGGAGAGCTGTTCTCAGGGGAACTTCTCCATCTCAGGGGGCCCTTCAGGATGGCACTTACCCCATACTGAGGTGTCCGAACGTTTGGTAGTTTGTATATTCTTAAGAATCAGGGTTTTTTATGTTTCTATCTTAATAATCTCAAAGGAAGGAACATCAGAAAATCTTGGATTATTTAGAATGAAGACTTTATAACCAAGGATGATGTAATCTCACAACTCTTGTTTGCAATTAAATTTAAAAATTATTAAGAATTGCCGAAATAAGAACACAGAACTGAATAAATAAATAAAACTGAGCAATGTCATGATCATTGAGTGAAGAAAGGTTCCAAGGTAGAGAAAGAGGAAAATTACCCGAGGCTCTCCATTAACCAGGAGAGTTAGGACCTTGTACATATGGGGAGTCACGATCTGGTTGTAGCAAAACTGTACTGATTGTGACATAACTTAATAGAGTTTGTCTCAAAAGAGCTAGAGATTTGTGGAATGTATAACGAATAATTATACAATGTTTGCACAAGTGCAAGTAAGAATATTATTTTGTTAAGGTGGAGATAACAAAATACTGTATACTGCAGAACTTAAAGAACAAAAACTGGTAATCTCACAGCTACAGGAAAGAGAAGCCTGAGAGCAAAGTAGTGGAGCGACCACACACCCTCTAAGGAACTGGAGTAGCATTTGTTCTAGATTTCTTCCTTGGCTTCTGGTATTTCATGGGGGTAGTATCTGCCTGGCTCTATTCTTCACATGCCATTCTCCTTTTGCATGTGTCTCTGCTTGCATATCTCCTAAGAGTACCAATATTTGACTAGGAACTCACTGTTCTCCAGCTATTAACGAATTAAGCCTGCAATGATCACATGTCTAAATACGATCATATTCTAAGATTCTGGAAATTGAGACTTCAATATAGAAACTTGGGGAAGACAATTCAATTCCTAATAAGAATATATACAATTAATTTGTCATTATTAAGGTGCAAGATTTTTTTTTCTTTTCAAAGTTATCTGTATTGCTCTATTTAATTTTTTTCCCAAAATTAAATTTAAGAATAAGAAACTGAATCTTGCCATTTGCCAAAGGGACACCTTATAAAGAATTCTGGTGGGTCAAACCCTAGCAAAATAGAAAAATGCGTACCTGAACATTCATCAAGACTCCTGAAAAAAATGAATCTCGCAGCTTAAAGGTAAGTCAATAAATTCCAATGGAAAAGAAAACAAATATGCAAAACGTGGTATGCAATGTAAAAAATAGTACACACTTTTTTAAAAAAGCACATAGAGGAAAAATAGATGCAATGAACAGAACAGAAAGGGGATTGAGATGTTTATTTTCCAAGGCAAATACAAATCACAACAGAATCATAAGACCTTCATAGATACACAAGTAAATGACAAAAACAACCATTTTTAACAAAGAAATGCATGTGAGGAGCAAATAGTCAGGCAATTTTTAACCAGAGTGTTACTTGCAAGAGTAAGCTGTTGATCTTTCAGTAAAACAAGCACACATGTACCTGGATGGCACTCAGCTAAACTATTTCTAACTCGGGCTCTTTGATCCTCTTCCTGAGGTCCTGTCACATTTTTGTTCTCAATTTCCCACCACTACTTCCTCCCTGTTATTCATCCCTGAGATCTGGCTTTTTGCCTCCACCACTTGACTAAAACTTCATTCTGGAAGTGACTCATTTAAATAACCCCGGAATAAACATCCATGTACATAAATCTTTGTTTGGCTCTGATGGTATCTTTAAAAGCAAATGGCTAAGGAAAAGATCATTTTAAACATGTTAGAGCTTCTCTGTCAAACCAACTCTGGAAACTCACCTTTTCTCTTCTTCCGCTGCTTGATTAGAGCGAGTCATTCTCCAAGGTTCAAAAAGTCCCCACCATGGTATCTTCTCTTTATTATGTTTCTCTAGTGACAAAATGTGACAGGAACAAGTATTGGTCTGAAAACCTAAAGATTAGTGACTCCAAGAGCACTGGGAGCCACTGTTCTCCACAATAGTCCAAGAGTTTCTGTGTAAGGCAATAGCAACAGAAAAAGTGGCTTCAGTGTCCTTGAGATACTCCCCTAAAAAATGACAAAACGGACCTGTTCCTAAGTACACATGACATCTAATCCTCTGGGAAGTACACAAAATTATGTAAGAAAGCAAATGCTGAGTAAGCAAGAGGCGACCAGGTGGTTGTACAGTTCCATTACTGACATTAGTGGAGCCTCTTATGGTCTCTTGACTTGGCAGAGTCTGGTACCTTCAGGATTGTGAGAGATTGGTAGTTCTCTGCCTGTGACAACTCCACAGTTTAACTGTCAACTCAGACATCTGGTTATCCATGTATCACTCAGAAACTCTCCAGAGTAATGCTAGCTCATTACTGTTAACCAGTGGCAAGAACATACAAACCAGAAATTCTATAAGCCCATGCTGGCACCTATTACATCAGTAGGAAGACCCATCATTTCTCTGCAACATTTGCACATTTGCTAATTTCAATTCAAGAAATATATATTGAACACCTACCATGTGTTATTCTCTGAGCTAGGTGCCACGAGGAATAGAGATTATTCTGATACAATCTCAGCCCCAAAATACAAGTAAGTAATGTGGAGGAGAGAAAGTCAAAGGCATCTGAGAACGTAGCAGCTTCTTTCCTCTCAGAGTTCTGAGAAAAAAAAAACTTGAGAAATAAGATTTTTAAAAAACCTAAAAAATAAGAAACAAGATACAGATAACAACTTCATTACTAAAAAGCCTAGTTTGAAGAATAAATATATTATAAAACCCAAGTGGATTTCCCATTCCACTATGCACAGTTTGGACTGTGGAATAGTCCAGCAGAGAGAGAGACTGAGACTTCAAAGCAAACCACCACTTATTAAAGTCAAACAGGAGTCTTACCCACTACTCGCCAAAGTAAAACCAGACTGGAAAAAAAAGACCAAATATTGTATCTAAAGCATTGATCACTTTAAACAAGAAAACTTACTTTCTTCTTCCTCTCCCCGATTACAGCTAGACATTCTCCAAAAAGTCCCCCACCGTCACATCTTCTCTTTATCATCACCCAGTTAAGAAACATGTACTGAAAGCTGTTACTCATCAAGTAGGCCGCTACCCTAAAGAGAGAAGTAAGCTGAAGAAAAGAAGATAGGACGTTCTGGGGGAAATCCTTATACATGAAATAAAGATGCTTCTTCCAAGGGGACATGCACACAACTCTCTGTACCTCAAAACTCAGTGTGAAATCAGTTTTTTTTTTTTTTTTTTTTGAGGCAGGGTCTCACTCTGTAGTCCAGGCTTGTCCTGAACTCACTATGTAGCTCTGGCTGGCCTTGAACTCCCAGCAATCCTCCTGCCTCAGCCTCTGGAGTGTCCGGATTACAGTCATGCACCATCATGCCGTGTTCATCATGACATCTGTTCTAAAAGGGAAGTAAACAGTACCTTTCAGAGACATAAAAGAGGAAAGAATTTAATTGGAGAGAGCAGTAGCCCAGATAGAAAAGCTTAACTATGCTGGCAAAGTGTGTAGGATCTAGATGGGGGTCACCAAGGACAGTGGTGTGTCGGAGGAATGCTGGAGAAAAGGAGCACACAAGGCTAAAGATATCACTGTATCATTCACATGGGCCCAAGGGACAGCAAACATCCAGCAGTAAGAACAGGGCATTGTGTGCAACCAGTTGATTTGGAGGAATTTCTGACTGACCTAAAAAACAAACACCTTTCAGCTTTATAAATTTATTAGTAACATGTGATTGCATTTCACAAGCTTAGAATAGGCTCAAGTTCAAGGCCAGGAGGGATTCATTTAAGAATATGAATGTGAAATGTAGAGGCAGGGACATGTGTTGTCCAGTCATCTCCTGATTAAAACAATAGTATTTGAGATTTTGACATGGCTTATTTAAGTGAATTTGTTTACCCTGATTTACACACTGGATAGTAGAGAAGGCAGAAAGTGAGAGATGATAATTTTAAGGAAGAAAAAAAAATGTTTGGGTGACATTATAGTGGACTTGGATTACACGTGAGTTTATATTTCTATTCCATAAAAGATAAAAACAAGAAGAGATTTCTGAATAGAGTCATAGTAGAAAGTTGTACTAGCTTTTCAAGAGTTCACTTTCCAATCAAGGTAATTTCCAGACAAGTAAATAGAGGCACATTGTGTCATAATTGGAGTCGTGTGTCAGAAAATGAGTATGGTTGGAGTGGGAAAGGAGCCCAGAGGCCAGAACCACAATGAGAAAGCCAGAGCAGCAGTCCAGGCAAGTGACCACGGGGCTCACAGAACGGTCAGCCGGGAGGGCACCCAGTGCTCAGGTAGAAGCATTCATTAAAGAAAAGGCAGCTTCACTTCTTCTGAAATAGGTGAGAAAAACAAGCACAAGTAATGATATAAACTCTGCTTTTCCTTTCTGATTTGCCTGTTTTACAAAACCACTCTCACACTCTAATTTAGTAGGTTCTTCTCTTGTACTAGGTCTAATGGAAAAGCATGAAGTGAAGACCAATTCCCCAGAATCCAAACAAATGGCATACTTTTCAGTTTACTTAACTCCACTGTGCCCACTATAGAAAAATAAAGCAACCAAGAGTTGACCAAAGACTCTGTTTGTACACTGGTTAACTATAGGCTAGATTCCCAGAGGTTTTGATTTTGCCAGGAATCAGAACCACAGTCGCCATGAAATTTTGAAACTTAGTAGACAAGAAAGTGAGAAGAACGCCTGTGAGGAAAGAAAGGAAGGAAGAGGCATACAGAGTCAATTAAAGATGGTGAGCTGTCGGTATCATCACTCTAAATCCCATTTGGCTAATTCTGAACATTTCATAACATTGACTTACATTGTTCACTGTCTTTTCATTTGGTATTCACTATTTCTTTTGGGTCTCAAATATTTATGGAATGCCTCCAGCAAGCCAAGCACTGTTCTAGATAATTAGGATATAGAAGAATATGGGGTTCCTGTGCTGTATCCCCCATGCTGAGCTTCTCTACTGTTGCCAAAAACAGAGCTTAGCTTTTTTTTGTTGTTGTTGTTGTTAGGACCTTGGTTTAAAACTAACTATTCCACCATTCTTCCCCAACTGTGGCAACCTGATGTCTCTAGCCCTGACAAAACAACTTTGTTGGCCATAGCAGTTGTTCAACGGAAGATGACAACCATGACCCCCAACAGGGACCTGTCTCCCTTAACCCATAGACTGCCTTTTTCTTCTCTCAACTGTTTTGTCCTCTTCAGGCCAATTCCCAACACACACCCACACCCACTGAATAGTCCAATCCCTGACTCTCACGCTGGTTAATTGCTGTGGTTTGGATCTGTAGTGTCCACCAAAAGCCTCATGTATTTGGATGTCATGGGATATATATGGAACTGTGTGCTACTGGGAGGTGGGGCCTGACTGAAAGGGCACATGCTTAGGGTTTGACCTGGAGGGGTTGTGCTAATTTGTTAATATTGAACAGTGCCTTCTGAAAGGAGCCAAGCTAATACAGTGAGTAATCCTAGTATTAATGGTCTTAACGTCCTTTGTTCTAGACCTCTATTCACTAAGTAAAAGGAAGAATGCAACTGACCCTTTTTGAGAGCCTCAGAAGGAAAAGAGTTAGTTTGAAGACAAGAAAAGAGCCAGGAGACCAAGTGACCTAGTACATAGGCGACTCTGTAATCAGACTGTGTTCATCACATTATCAATACCAACATTAACATTTATTACCATGTGTTAGGACCATATGTCATCTCAGACAACCCTGACAAGGATCCTGTACCTGTCTCACAAGGGAAGAGACTCGGACTTACAGAAGTTACGTAACTTTCAAATAGTAACAGCTAATGTAGACAATAATAATAAGGCTGATGCTGGTGGAGTTGTGTTAACAACTAGATGAAAACAACTGAGCTGGGGTCAGGACTCAGCTACAAAAAGGATCAGGTGTGGAAGGAAGAACATGAGACTAGGAGTCAAGAGGCAGAACTGATTCTGATTCTGAGCGAGAGAAGATCTCTGAACCTTGATATTCTTTGTCTGGAAAATAAAGGGATTACACTGGATAATTTCTAAAAGGTAATTTAGCACCATATCGTGTATTTTTTCATATGATAAGAGACTAGATTATGCCATTCTTAAAATAGATACATTCTGAGAGACTTTTGGAGTTATTAGGAGCAGGTTAGTTTGGAAACATCACATGACTTAGAAATGAGAAAGGAAAAAACATGAAGAAGAGACATAGGGAAAATATTTAAGTTGACCATGTTCAGGAGAATGACTAAAGCAAAGGAGCTGTTGAGTCATGTACACAGCTGTACCAGCAGAGTCTCCTGACTGAAGTTGGAAATGGGTATAACTGGTTAAGAAAGAACCAGGTGGAGAACCATCTTGAAAGCCATGTGTAGATGCTCAAAACTTAGTTACTGGGGCAAACACTCTATCCAATAAGTTTCCTTAGCTTGTGCAGACAAAAGCAAACAGATGAATTAATTCTTCATCTACTAATTTTGTATCTGGGTAAAATAGGAGTGTAATTATCTGACAGGAATTTTTGGAAAGTATAGAACAATGGATTGTCTTAGTATAACATTCTAAAAGTTACCTGAGTCAAATAAAATGTTTCAGAATACAAAGTTGCACTTATTTGGAGCTGGCTCTCAGAGTATGGGGAAGTGGGGGACGGGGACGTCTAAATGTGGCATGTGCTTAAAGGTGAGAGGAAACTGTTGAGGTTTGTGTCTTATATGGTTTTTTTTTAAGTGATGGCTGGCATATTTCCTTAATTTATTCCCAGAATGTAGACCTAACCTAACTTTCCAAATGTTACCACAAGTCTCATAAATTTTGATTTATCTTTATTAAATCTCGGTAATCAGGTAAAAGATCTTTAGGTAAAAGGAATATGTTTAATAAAGCTCCATGAATTTTTTTTGGAGAGTGCTCCACTTCCGAGACTCTAGGAAAAGAGCAAGGATATTTCTGTTTAAAAATCTCATAATCATTTGTTTTGATAAGCTAGAGAATAGTTTTTATTAGGTTCAAACATTTTCCCTAGGAAACTTATCATGAGAATATTTCATTTTCTGTTCTGTTTCTGAAATACATTTTCGAGAATTATAGAAGTGGCCTATGTTGCACTTGACATTTTTCACATTAAAGAACTACTTGGATAATTTTTAAAAAATATCCTTAGCCAGCTTACTACAAGGCCATCTGTTTTAGTATATATTACAGACCCTTTATTTATTAAGTAAATAACCACTTGTCTACTATGAGTTGCAATTTTTCCCAGGTTGTATGATATATTGACCTTCATATTCGTGTTTATGTTATCTCTCCCCTCATGGAGGCATTTTCAATTTTTAAATGAAATAGCAGTTTTTTTATGGTTTCTGAAATCGGCTTCAACTTAAGAAAATCTTCTTTATTCTTGGAAAATATTAAAGTTAACCTGTGTACCTTCTAGCATTGTATGATTCTGTTTTTTTTTTTTTTTACATTCAAATCTTCCTACCATATGGCACTTACTTTCACTGGAGGAGGAATTCAACTGTCATTTTTCATAAGTAAAACTTAATAAGCTTTACTGAATACAGATAATAGATTAGCCTCTAAAACAGCCTCATAATCTTGAATATAATGCTCTTAAGTTATCACAGTACGTACAAAAGTAGCAAATACATCCGGGTACAACCAAGATAGTCACCATGGAAGTAGTAAAAATAACTATAGTTACATAATATTTTGTGTGTAGCAGACAAGGCTCTGAACATTTCCTACAAATATGAGGACGATTATCTCTAATTCTATGAATTGGCAGGTTCACAGACTAACTGATGAAAGAATCTGGGTACTTCCTGCACTCCAGCTGACTTTAACATAGATTAAAGCTAGAACAAAGTTCTTCATCCTTTTAGTCAAATTTGGCAGTATTCCAAGTATTAAAATACTTCATTCATTTTTTTTTTTTTTGGTCAAGAGTTTGCTGAATATAAGACTGTGCACTAGAGAAGCAGGATAAAGACCGTATCTAATTACCAAGACAGCATGATCAGAGTTCACATGTGTCAAGCACCACAGATGTTCAGCTAATACACAGCAGAACAATCATTAGCTCCATTCTCGTGGCCATTCATACCTTATAATGGGTCAATGCCAGGCCTATGTTGGTTGATAAATATCTTAAATAGCAGAATAGTATCAAGTGCTGTGGCAATTCTTTGCAAACACTAAAAATCCTCTAATATCTTTTTGTATTTTTCATGGTTTCTCTTAACAAGTACAAGGGATATATATACATATATATATTTACTGCTCTTGCCACTTTAAACTGTAGGCTCTTTGAAAGTTGGGGCACAAATCTTTTGTTCAACATTGCACCCAGTATCAAGCCACAGCAGGCGTTCAAGAAATAGCTTCATAAATAGTCTTAGAATCAAACAAATTAATTTCTCTTTCTCTACCCTTTCTTAGCTGCTTGGTCTTAGGCATGTTTTATAGTTTCTTGAAACTTCAGTTTCCTTGTCTGTAACAAAATCCAACAGTGTTACTGTAAAAGGTTAAATCAGCCATCCTCATCACCATCCTCATAAGTTCTTCCACATCCGGGTCCCCTCCGCCCTGGGAAAATGTCTTTGAGGAATGTAATCTATACACACATTGCTTAAAGCCAGGACTGAGATCACATATCTGAATGTGTTTCCTCTAATTTTGTGGGTCACACTTTGGCACCCCAAATTCACCAAGCACAGAGTAAGAAGAGAGCAAGAGACCAATTATTTCTTTTAATATGTGTTCTCATTTCGCTTAAAGTGTTTGTCTGACACTTTTAAAACCATGGTGACCAACTGGGTACTACATATATAATGAGCATAAAGGGAAGCCAGACACCTGCCAAATGAGTGTGAGCAATTTAAATGACAAACTCTTTGTTCTTCCCCGAGGGTTTGTATTTCAGCACTCCGTAAAATGAGATGAGCGATTCATGACATATAACCTCACATCTGTACTTTAAATGGCTGATGGTTTACCATGCTGGCTCAGCTACCAGTTTACTCTGAACTGATTCTTTCTCAAAGTGCTTTAAAAACCACAAAGAATCTGCTCTTGTGGTAATTTAACAACAGACTTTAAAATGCTTGTGGAAAAAGAAGGAAACTTCATTTTGGGCAGAAAACACTCACAAAATAAATGAACTTATGGTAATGTCTCTAGTTTGCTGGTACTGTCCGGGCCACTATCTCCCCAATAAGTACCAATGAAAAGGGCTCTTGAAAGTCTCTCATCTAAATGCATTTTGAAAGATTATCAAAAAAGATTTCCCGAACGGTAATCATTGCCATCCATTTCACTCACTTCCAGTGCTGCCTCTGCTAGGGAGCTCTTTCCTACAATTCTCCCTAAACTGCATTTGAATTCATTCATTCAAAATCTTTTTACAAGATGAATATTTCCCACTGAGAAATAATGTGCTCAGGATCTGAAAAGATTGCCTCATATTCCTTCTCTTCAGATTTATGAGTTAGTAAAAAAGATAAAAATAGTGATAATGATACATTGTTTGAAAAGTTTTCACCTGCTTTGTTCAGATTTTAAGTATTCATATAATTTACTGTCAAAATTTCAGTTAGATCCATTTATCACTTAACTATTTATTGAATGTCTATCTACCACATACATAAAGAACTGAGTGGGTGTAGTAGAGGATTTACTAGAGAAGGTATAGGATTCTTGACCTCGGGTAGCTTCTGTGTTTAGCATTTACAGTAATGTGTGTGTGTGTGTCCAGTCCAGTTTACCTTCTCAACTCTAATTTTATTTTATTCAACTATCTTCTGGACATCTCCATGTAAAGTTTCAAGGGATCTCTAGTCTTGCTAAGCCAACTATCAGGAGTCCCTGGAATTTCCCAGTAAATACATAGAGGATTTAGCTTTCCACCTTAAGGAAATAAAACCAGCAAAGTTATTTGATCAGGTGGACACTACACAATTATACCAGGAAGGTGAAGGAAAACAGATATATTGACTAATCAGATGAGTCATATGTGACCAATCAGAAAACTGATGCAGTAATTAGTTTGTGATTTGTGAGGTGACAGAGCACATGACAAAGGCAGGAAGAGATCTGAGACATTGCAAAGGAGAAATTTTCAGAACTGGCTAGGCATGAAGAATGAAGAGCAGGAACTAGCTCAGGAGAAGTTTCTGCTGAGAAGGACAAGTGTTAAAGGGTCTTGGTTTGGGATCACAATAGTGAGTTCTGCTTCAGACTTTCTCAGTCTAAGTCAAGGAGAGACTGCGGAAGGGACTGTCCTCTGAAGGCATGGACTATGATTTGGAAACATCTACCCAGCACCCAGAGAAGAACAAAGGGGTGACTGGGTCAGCTCTATTAGGAATACAGCAAAGAGAGGCAATGGTCATCTAGGAGAGGGGTGAACCTCTGAAAAAGGGGTGGGCATAGATACTCATTCTCCACGCCCTATGATTCTAATGTGTTACAGAATTTGGAGTTCATGTATTTACCAAAAAATGTTCAATTTTATGTCATGTGAATTGTTTTACTACAATAAAAAAATTTTAAAAGAAGGAATACAGCAAAGAAGAAAAAAGGCCAATGGTCAATCTGAGCCTGAGGACGTGCATGGAGTCATTGTCAAGAGGAATCACAGGCAGCAAGAAGGAAACTGAGGCCTGTTGAAGAAGCTGGCTGAGTGTAGAATATCACAATGTCTTGGAAATAAGAACAGAGAGTCATACAAGGTAATGGAAAACAAAGACAGAAGAAGGTATTTAAATTCATTTTTTTAAAAATGACATGCAGGGCATTTCAGAGTCTCTACAGGTGAAAATGAGAAATACACACCAGAGAAACACACACTAACGAATAGACTGAGATTGACTGCTGATAATGAAAATGGATTTCTGTACTCTACGAAGGGGAGAAGTCAGGCCATCCTCCTGTGCACTCTAATGTTTAAGTATAGGCTGTAGCCTTTAGACATGGAGACCAAAGACCACAAAAAGCCTTTCAAAACATTTCTCTCAAAACCTTCAAGGTTAGGAAAGTTGTGAAAAGTCCTCAAATGAAATATTTTCAGAAGCTTTCCCCAGCTTCCATTTTTGCTTAGTCAGAAGAATATTTGAAGTTTGTTGTTTTTCTAAATAATGTCTGAATTCTACCATTGCAACATGCAGGAGAGCAGTTAACTACTTTCTTCCTGTTATTTTTCTCTTAGTAAATCACATCATGAAATTTGAAATAGCCCAACACTTCAGTTGTCTTCATAAGCTTCATGTAACATTAGAAAACACCTAAATCCCCCTGATTCATTCTAAACCTTCATATAAACTAGTTATTACTCGTCAGTACCTACATCTGCTAGTTATCATTCGTGAACATGTAGAGCTGGATCCAAAAACTTAAATCAATTCTCTTTCTTTTCACCAATTACTGAATTTTGTGTGTGCCAAATACTGTGTTGATTCCCTGAAAAGATGGAAGAATTCTTGGCTTCAAAGAATTCTTACTTTTCTGGGGAATAGATGCTCTTTTTTGTTTTTTCTTGAAGGGAAAAGGTGTGTGATGTAAGAAGAGTAGATGGGAAGATGTGCTGAGATTCCCAGGCCGGCTTCTCACTGGAAAACAAGGAAAGCTCACATATCTTTAACATTGGAAGAGAAACCTTCATGGCATGACTCTGTATCCAAAATTAAAATTACTTTGTAGTTACCACCATTATGTGGGAAATGGAAGCCAACAGATTTCTAAAATACAATAATTCCTTTGCCTGCAGAAAGGAGTAGAATTACACATTTTTTTCACTTTCAGTGGACACCAATGATCATTTTCTCCTGTGACTGAGAAACTAGGTTCAGTTCTCTCTAAACAAGTCAACATAAAGATTATTAAAGGGAATGACATGATTTGAATGTGTTTTAAAAGAGTAAATGCACTTCTGCTTTTAAATGAAAGTATTTAATGTCATCTTTAGGTCATGGCAATGACTTTGTCTTCTTTCCCTTAGGAGAAACATCAAACTAAGAAATCTGTTAAGTTAGCAAAGTATATGTTTGAGTTTTTAAGCAGAAAATACAAAAACACTGGCAGAAAATTAGTTCACAATCTGAATTTACTGTGCATTTCATTTACTGGCATTTTATGAGCTACCACAGAGCTTCATATTCATCCCTTCCATGTGATATCTAGAGTTACTTATTTTTGGGATTTCTTTGTATTTTTCCTCCTCTCTAAAAACATGAATTAGCTCATTAAGTATTGGAGGAACCATAACGACTATGGTGATGTCAAAAAAACTTTCTAAATTATGGGTATTTTACATTGGTAATTGTTATTTAAGGTTGAATTTTATTTATTCACTATGCATTTTATTAGTGTTTTGCAAATAAAGACCTGTTCTTTTTTCATTTTTCTTCTCTTAATTAATAGATAACATTCGGTAGTTTTATAGTGGCCAAGGACAGGAAATCTAATTTAGATTCTAGAGCTAAGCTTAGTGCCACAGGCATGTAATCCCAACACCCTGGGGCACTGGGGCAGGAGGATTAATTCAAGTCTTGGCTGGGTGATTTAGCAAAACCATATCTTAAAACAACAACAACAACAACATAAAGGCTGGGGATATAATTCAGTGTGAAGGCCTTGGGCTTGATACCTAGTGCCCTCAGAAAGGAAGAAAGGAAGAATGAACAAACAAAAGAAAAAGAAAAAAGAAAAGGAAGAAAGGAAGGAAAGAAGGAAAGAAATTAGGCCCTTTCTCCTTAATACAAAAATACTTGAAAACTCATCATAAAGTAGGAGTGTTTCTGAAATGAAACACTAAATTTACCTGGGACTACATTTTTTTTACTTACATCCTACTAGCTTTAATAAATCTAAACTATACTTGTGTCATGTTTATCATTCAGAGAGGTGTTAAATCAGGTTTTGTACTAAGTACTAGTGATTCAGAAGTCAATCCAAGAACATGAAATTTGTTTATAGTTACAGTGATATTCTGAGCATCTTGAAGTCAAAGATTATTTTAAGTATCCTCTGAATTCAATTTCTTCTCCTGAATACCACAGGGAATTTATACTTATAGAACATTTAGAACCATAGAATTGGAAAACTAAGGGGCAGATATCTAGGACAACGCTAATAACAGAAATGTAATATGACCTGCAGTGAGCTTCATGCCCACAATTTAAAATTTTTTGGTGATCATTGTTTTTAAAGTGATATTATTTTTGTGACACTTAATTCAAGCCAATATATCCAAGATATTTTAATTTCAATATAGTGAATAAACCTGTGTAATGTGGCATTTTACATTCATTTATTGTCTTGTCTTTGAAATCCAGTGTGCTCCTAGGGCATATCACAATTTAGGCTAAACCCATGTCAAGTGCTCAAAAGTCACATATGCTGCCATATTAACTAGCATAGTTCTAGGGTCTCACCTCAGAAATTTGTAAGTGAGAAGACAGAGATTCAAACTGGTGAAGTGATCAGCATAAATAAATAAATTGAAGAAAAACATTAGAAGGAGATTGCATAACCTGAAATCACAAATTTCCCTGATGGGAGTGCTGTGAGGACTTGCCTCACTTACTAAATTCTCTCAATACCTCTTTTTCCTCTTGCCTGTAGATGTGTAGCCCAGGGTCTGGGGACAGTGAAGAAGTCCCCGTATGTAGGTACAGGCAAACAACCTACTCCTGGTAACTATGTCTGCTCTGTTCCACCCTCAGAGGAGACAAGATCACCTTTGTGATGGTTGCTCTGACCATTCTTGGGATGTGCCTTCTTTGGTTTACTGATTAATCTGTTTCAAAGCTAAATATATTTTAAAAATACATTTTGAAGAGTTTCATCATGCGTTCTCTCTTGACACATGAAGGTAGATTCCATCTACTCCTGTTCACTATTGTGCCCTTCAGCAGTCAAAATAAGTGAAGTCAGTGATGAATAAGGTAAGTAAAAAAGTCTCTTAAAGGTCAAAAGAGCAAAGACCAAAGTGGAGGTCTGAAGTGCCTGGTACTTGTGCCTGGTACTCGCGGTATCAAGGGAAATGAAAGGGCAAGTATGGCTGATGGTTTAAGAGGAGAGAGCCCGATGTTCAAACATGTGGAAGGTAAGAGAGCACCACTGAGAACTGAGAAAAGTAAAACCTATCACAGATGAGATTTGTTTGCTGTTGACATCTTTCTAAAAGATGAATTGTGAAATATAGTGCTATTAAGAATAAGAAACAAAATCTCAGTAGTAAATATGAACTCAAGATATCAATAGGCCTTAAGGCATGATTTGAGGAATTATAGAATAATTATCTGATGACCAACGAGAAAGCTGGAAAATAAGACTTATTCAAGTATTTTATTCAGGTAGCTGAAGTGTCTCCAACAGCAGCGTTTTGTGAGATAGACAGATAGACAGACAGACAGACAGACAGACAGTCCCTAAAGCAGAAAGGCACAAAAAAATCAGATTATTACCATTTGGTGGCAATCCCACCTTCTCCTATACTCACAACACATCCAGTGAGCTGATTTCTAGCTGCTATTTCTTAATGTTTTCTAAATTCACCAAGTTAAACTGTTCAAAGATACTTAATTTTTAAAAAAGAACTCAGATTCAGGAATAATTCAATATTTAAGGAAAAGTTCTATTATGAAAAGGGAGACAAAAAATAAAGTGAAAAAATGTAGAAACAGGCAATGCAGAAGAAAAACTGAAAATATTAAAATTCTCAGAAATATTTGAGAAGCCATTATTGCTTCTATGAAACAAGCTACTAAGGTTTTTTTTTTTTTTTTTAAACAAAGATGATCAAGTCAAAAACTGGGAAATCAAAACATACTTAAGTAGAAATAATAAAATCAATGAGGAGAGAAAAATCTGAGGATGCTTCCTAGGTCTGAGGTCAGTGCAGGTCAGTGGCAGAGCCACAAGACCAAGGCAGGGAGATAAATTCCCAGTTAAGCTTTCTTCTTCAACTAGTGACACCACACCACAAAAAGAAAAAAAGAGACAGAGAGAGAAAGACAAAGGATAAAAGAAAAAATATCCAGACTCTCTTCTTCCACCTTGCTGATTTTCCCTCCTAAATATATCTGTTCCATTCATATTTCCATAATTCCTCTGGCCAGTGGCTCAGACCTTGGATATCCTTTGCTTCTAAACTTTAGGAACTTCATCTCAGTCTACATAATAAAACATATAAAAATGCACTCAAGACTCCATGAAAAAAAAACTTCTTTTCATGTACAAAAAGGATTTTACTTTTTGTTATTTCCTTTTGAAAATCTGGCTTTAGGTAACAATTTTTGGCTGGTTAGGATTTCTCAGTGTGTTCTTGAATTTTTTTGCAATTCTGGCAGTGAATAAAAGCCACCCCATTAGGTCTTCCTGAAAGCAATTAAATTTTTTTTTGTCTGTCACAGCTGGTAACATTAAATTAACAAAAGATACACTTCACAGAGATCTTAACGAATGAAGCAAATCAGTATTCTATTTTGCAGTCTTTCACATTTGAAGAACATAATGTTCTCTCGTGTTCTCAAAATTCTCAAACATCTTTTTAGGCCTTAGGAAAGAGATAGATCCTCAGCACTGCTCCCATGGAGTCAGATCAATTACATCACCTGTGGATCATCTCAAGAGGCTTCATCTGGGGTGTCTCACAGCACTTTTCAACGATCTCCAGCCCGGTGAGAATTATTTGTCCTCCTTTGGCAACATATCCGCAAGTTACTTTCTTAGACACCTAGCTTATTCCACGTCTTCATCTTCACCTAAGTTACATATAAATCTGCTAAAATTCTAGCTTTATCTTCTTTCTGCCCTTCTATGCACATTTACTACTGTTTGGATTAACTCCCTCTTCTGCTTACTCCAATTTCTTGAATAGACTCAATGATTTTTGTTCATGTATATATTTGGGTTACCTTAGCATGCTTTTTGGTGCATTATTTAACATATTGTTATGTCACAGTTATTTGTTAGTGTGCCTATATTGAATAATAACGCTAGTAAGATGACAATTTCACCATATCCATTTTGTATCTCATCTCCAGCCCCTAGCACAATGTTTGACCTATAGTAAGTGCATAAATTCAGCTGAATGGATGTTCATAACTAGCCTTATAGCCATCTGAGTCTGATTATTACTGTAATAACAATAATATAACAATAGCTTATCATTATTATGTCCAAAAGACATCACAATTTCAGTATATTAGAAAGAACAATTGAATGAAGGGTTAAAATATGAGTTAATTTCCTAGTTAATTACCTCTAGGAAACTGGCAAGATACTCGAAATCTTACTTTTTTCGCCACTTCTATGAAATTAATAGTCATTCCAGCCTATTTCACAGAGTCACCAAGGAAATTAAGTGATTTGTATGAAAGATTCTGTAAACTCTCAATATCTCCACAATGTTAAGTCTTCAAATTACTAATTGGCCTAATTCTAGCTCTGGTAGAATCAAAAATTGAAAATTTTAAAAATACCAGTGTAAATTTTTTTTAAAAAATTAGGCAAGTAGGAGTATCACTAAAAATAAAAAGTTACTGTGTCTTAGAAGCAGGAATCCAAGATAAGGAGTGGTAAAGCAGGGAACTACTTTTTGTTTTTTATCTAACAAGATCTCAAGTATTATTTGAAGTTTAAATTTGAATGTACTATTCTAATAAAAATAAAAGATAACATGCAATATTGCAATATTTCTGTTAGTGATGACCTCCAAGGTGAGCTTCACTCAAGTCCCAGCCAGCAGGGATAGTCCTCTCATACATGAAAGCCTGAGCAGAGAGTCCATGAGTCCCCAAACCCTTAAAACACATTATTCATCTGGCTAAGTGAGACCTGACCATAGTAGTAATTAATAGCAAGTAACTCAGGGGAAACAAAACCTGTATCCCTAGGTAAAAAATTTTACCTGGGAATAGGAGAATAAACTAAGGAAATTTAATTATTACTTAACTAAAAAAAAAAAAAACCCACAAAACGGTCATTGTTAGAAACCCAAGCTAGCAGAAATGCCTATGCCCGCGAAGTGAGGAGACCTACATGAGCGAGCTTGCCTCGCTGTCTCGGCCCCAGGCTTCGGTTCCTCGCTTGTACTTGAGGTTGGCTTGAGTAAGCTCCTCGATTCCCTCCAACTTGGCAGTTCTGTGATTTCACGTGACTCGGGTCCTACCAGCCCTGCCTGGCATTCCCTAAATGTCCCCCAGAACCAGCAGGGCGTTAAATGGTTTTTACCACAGTTGAGAAAGACAAAATGGGTCTATTCATTGTGCCTAGAAAAATATATCACTTCTGAAAAGAAAGAAGTCTGAGGGTGAGGAATGAACCACAACATTGAGTCTGAATCACCAAGCCAAAATAATTTTGATCTTTGAGGCTAGATGGCCAAGAGTTTATAAAAGTTACATCACATTTGCCTTCCCCTCTCTCTGCTCTGACTGCAACAAGAGAGCTCTTGTTCCTCTTCTATGATTACATTGCTTAGACCGGCTGAAAGGTGAACCCATGGAGTCCTGCAGGCTCAACCCAGAAATCCCTTATAACTCCAGGTAAGCCGTATAGCCTAGAGTGCCTCAGTTTCTCCAAAAGCAAAATAATTGAGTTCAACAATGAATAACTTGGTTTATAAATTAGATAGTAAGCAGAGGAAAAAAATGGCCATTAATACCACAAGCAGGCGATAGTACTCAGGGGTCTCCAACCCCTGGTTCTTGTTAGGAACCAGGCCACACCCTGGGAGGTGAGCTGCAGGCCAGCCTGTAGAGCTTCATCATCAATACTGATGGCCAATCTCCATCACCCGCATGGCCGCCTACGCTCCGCCTCCTGTCAGATGAGCAGTGGCCATCAGACTCATTGGAGCATGAGGGCTGCCATGAACTGTGCATATGAGGGATCTAAGCTGTGCTCTCATTATGAAAATCTCATGTCTGATGATCTGACGTGGAGTTGAGCTGACATCCCCTCACCTCTGCCCTCACCCATGATATAACTGTCTTCTACAAAACCGGTCCCTGATGCCAGAAATACTCAGGACTACTGGAGAGAGCATGACATCAGGATGTAATTTATTCATCCATTTTTTTATTGGGTCAGGAATTCATCTAAGGGATGTGGATACAGGAATGAAGAAAAAAAGAATTGGGTAGATATTCTTGCTTTCTTGAAGCTTAAATTACTGTTAAATAAACAAGTAAAACATATAACATGTCCAGTGGTGTTAAGTGCTATAGAGAAAAGGGACAGTGCTGGGACTAAGACAGTCCAGGATGCGGATGGAAGTGGAGGGGAGGCAGCTAATACCTGAAGGAGGAGGAGCAAGAGCCAAGGATTCACAGGGAGCCTTCCAGTTAAAAAAGCAAGCACTACTGAGGCTGGAGCCCCTGAGGATGCTGGGTAGAGAATAGTAGGAAATACGGTAAGGAGCTTAACAGAAGAGTCATCTTAAAGAACTTTGCAGGACTTCAGGTTTTACTCAGTAAGATAGGAGGATATTGCATAATTTTAAGAAAAAGAGTAACTGAACCAATCTCACTTTCAAAAAGATAAGCCACTTGTGACTGACTGTTGGAGAGATTATATCAATTTGAGGCAATCAGGACCACACCTGAATTAGGGTTTAGGAACCACACCTAGATTTGGCAATTAGGAACCAGCCTGAATTAGGGTGAGAGTGATTTGTAAGCCAGTGAATGTGGGTAGGACACCTACCCGGATGTGGGAGGCCCAACTGGGATCTTGCACTGTATGAAAGGAAGAAAAAAGGTTGTTATAGCTTTTTTCTCTGGGAAGAGACTGGACTTGATGGAACTCGGCTTTCTGTCTGTGATGTTGTGAGGAGCTGCCTCCACCTGTCTCTGCCATGTACTTCCACTGTTGCCAGTCGCCCCTGCGTGGACTGTGACCTTCTGAAACTGTAAGCTAAAATAAACCTTTCCTCCCATAAATTTGTGGATGTTGGGTATTGAGTCACAGCAACAAAAAATTAAGACACGACTATTACAATAAAAGAAGGCGATGAATATATGGGGATAAATGGAGTGCAGGAGAGAATGCAGGAGGCATGTGTTTTAGAAATATATCAGGGTTTGTTAATGGGTCAGTCACACAATTAGAAGAGAAGTCAAGGGTGACGAAGTTATTCTGGCCTAACTAGCTGGAAGGGTTGAAGTTGGCATTTACAAAAATGAGAAAGACAGGAGGAAAAGGAGACTTGAGGAAGATGATTAAGGGTATACTGAGTCTGAAATGTGAGGCTCATGAGTCCAGAGAAGAGGATGGCTGGACAGCAATGTGCCCTTGTGAGTCTTCAACGTAGTTGGAATTCAGTGTGATGAAGCTGGAATCACTAATATGGAAGAAAAGCGTGAGTTCTCTAGGATCAAGTGTCCAACCTTAGATCTTGTCTCTAAAACAATCACAGGGAATTCAGGACCTTAATAGGTGAATTTTAGAAAGACACAAGTCAGTCCATTGCATTTGTTAGGAGACTGACACATATTTACCACATTAGACAATATTACTAGTTGATAAAGCACAAGAAATTTCAGAGTATTGTGTAGATGGACTCAGCACACAACAGGGCGATACTTTTGTGACCTAAACGTGAACACTAATCAATGGCCTCATTTAAGTCCATTCCCAGAAAACTGGCCTAAGTGAAAATTGTTCTTTCTTATGACAAAACCTAAACTGTTACTTAAGAGTTAAATGCTAATGATAAATAAGACAGAGTTCACAATAATTTCTTAGAGTATTTCCCTAAGCCTTACTAGGGAAAACAGCAATGGGTTTCTAAAATTTCACATATCATGTCAATGATTACTCAGAATTTTTTTTTTTTTTACATGGGTCATTATTCATCACTCATACTGCAGCAAATCCTCTTGAAGAAAAGAGATCTGCACTTGGGCATGACTGCCCTACTCACTTAGGTAGTCAGAAAACATGCTCCAGCTTGTCGTAAAACAAGATGTGGGAGTGCACACTGTAATCTGACACACTTTACTTTGTCCTAAATAAGGAAAGAAAAAAGACACAAGAGAAAAAGAGTAAGAATAGAGGTAAAGATGAAGAGGAGCTTATGGTTTGTAATGCATCTAAAAAACTATTTGAAAAGATTGCCCAGAGAAGGAGCACAGATGAGCAAAGAAGGACAGAAATAATAATGAAAGAGGGAGATTGTGCAGATGTACCTGCCACGGGTAAGAATACAGGTGAGTAGGAGATTCTGAAGCATAAGTTTAGAGGAAGTAATTAAAAGATATGTGAATAAAAGAACCCAGTATTGCATGTAAAAGATATAAATGCATTAACCAAGAGTAAGTTATATCAGTGGATCTATTTTCTTTATGTGATAGTTAATATATATATATATATATATATATATATATATATATAATTTCATAGTTATAGACTACAGCTGACAAAAATCCCTGCTAAAATTCTTATGAATAATAACAGACAAATATATGTTGGATGCTGGCCAAGTTTATAGGGGCATATGTATAGTTTAATAACCATTCTCAAAGCATACTGGTTTATTGATCTATGCCAATTTGTTCATTCTTCAATTATAAACTCTTTTTAATCAGTAACTATTTGTCAGTCACTATGGTAAAACTCAGGGCACTAAGCAGACTAAACTGTGGCCTCACAATCTGGTGCAGGCCTGCAGTTTCAACACTCTGAGAGGTACAGGCAGGAAGATCACAAATTCAAGTACAGCTTGGGCAAAATGGAAGGACCTTGCTTCGGGGAAAAAAAAGGTTGAGAATGTAGTTCAATGTGAAGGGCTTGATCTCCAGTACCAAAAACAAAAGCAAGCAAATAAAAAATAAAACTGTTATCTAGACTAAGGAAGCATCTCGAGTGGGAAGATACAAGGTTCTTTCCAAGCCTTATCGTATTAAACATTTTTTTTAACCAATAACGCTAATAATGCAGCTGATGTCAGAAAGGACTTCTGAATTTTTTGTAGAAGTCAGACAACTTGTATAAGTAGATACAAACTGATAGGTAAAACTAAAGAACACAGCCATCAGTGGGCATTCACGAGGTTGAGGCAGGAAGACTGTGAATTCAAGACCAGCCTGGACTCAGTCTCAAACAACAAAACAACAAAAAACACACCACATAAATAAGTCCAGAATATGGAAGACGTAATTTGACAGCAGCTAAGGACAAACTTTACAGAGCTGAACAATGAAATGCACTGAAAAAAACCATTCAAGTAACTGGAGGTTGAGTTACTGGAGCAACATATAGAGGCCAAGGCCTATTCCATCACAATTGTGGTTTGTGGTGCTCAAAATGATTCTGAGGCATAAGGTCCAGTTAGGGGACACACTGCAAAACAATGTTAGATATGTTGGAAAAGATCTACAGGGAGAATTTCTATTTGAAACCTTTCTGTTTTATATTTTTTGTTTTAAAAAGTAAAGAAAAGCTATATTCAAGCTGAAAAAGATGAAATGAAGTATATCATTTTATTGTTTATCATGAATAGAATTACTTTCTATAGTCCCAGAAGGTAAAATAAGAATAAGCTTTTTTATTAAGTTTTTTTCTTTGCAAAATTTTACATAATTTACGAAATACTACATTGTAAATTTTTGTAAATTTTGTAAATTATGTCAATTGGATCTACAGGACTAGCTTTCTTCCCATTTTATATGTGGGGAAACTAAAGTTCAGAAAGGTTGGAACTTTCCCAACAAGGGAAATTTAGGATCCAAATTCCAATTTTCTGAGCCCAGAATATGCTCTTTCCACAAAACCACGCTATCCTTCCAGCTTGAAGCCGACTTCTTATCTTGTATCAGGAAAATCTTCTTAATGACATGGAGCATACAGGAATCAAACCAATTGCTTCACAAGTGAATGATCTGTCTTCCTTGGAAAACAATAAACAAGAGCTGGAGGACTTTGTGTCATGGATGCTTTATGGGTGACTGTGAAATTGGAGCAATGTGATTCTTAACTTGTTAAGGTAAGCATTTACTGCAAGGAAAAAAGACAATGAAAAGGGAAAAAAAAATAACTGAATCTTGAGAAATTTGTATTGGTGTTCTTGAGTCACCCACGGAGATTATTCATTCATTGGGCCAAGGTTCACTGTCCACTTACTATGTGGTACCAAGTCCCGGACAATAATAAACATATCAGATGACAAATGCAGGTCCTGGAAGTTAGTACAAGTTTATCCAACTATCACCTGTACACTTTTTTGAGTTAATCTTCCCGCATGGTAATCAAGGTTTGTAGAATCTGTCTCAAGAACTGTAAGGATTGGGTGAGAGAATATTTTCAAGTACTTATCACATAGGAGGAATTTCACAAATGTTAGTTCTTTTCTCCTCTTTGACTTTAAGAAATGTTATTAACTTTCTAGGAGACAATTTATATACATTAAATATGAAAATAGAGAGGATCTGGATATAAGGAAAGTAGAAAGTGCAAATGGAAAATCTTCATTCAGTCAAATCACTTAGTTGGCCTAAGAGCAGTATTTACTCAAATTTAACTTCGTAACAAGAGAATAGTGAATTAATTTACAAGCCCAGGGCACAGCATGTTTTAGAATTTCATCAGAGCTTGAATTATCCATAGAAGATTCTTTTTTTTTTTTACTTCTTAATTGATCTCTGTACATCATTGAACAAACTGTACCTGCTCCTTATCCTCAGATGGACTAGGAAAAAGGAGAAATTTGTCTATTAGGTGCTTTTATAAATAAAAAGAACACAAGGTCCTAGTTTATCCATCTGAACATGCTTAATAGGTACTGCTACTACTAATTATAATGATAACAATTTGCCTACAAATAAAGAATTTTTCACTTAGTAGATTTATAAATTATACACTTCTTCTTGAAAATTGAGCTTTATAGCTGCAAGTAGGATGGTCTGGAATGTGATGTTTTGAACAATTTTGCTAACTTGATGTTCTGGCCAGAAACAAGAAAATATGAGGAAACAAAAGTGCAGCTTGTTCTGAAAGGCATTTGGTTGGTATGTAAGCTTACCCAGCTAAGGAAGCTGGATTGGTAAACAAAAAGTTACTCAGTCTCACTGACTCATTCTTCCAGAAATAAGTCTGGATGATGGTTTCTTTTATTTTTTCCTGTTTTGTTTTAACACATAAATTAAATATTCGTTCATTTCTCACCTCACGCACAAACAAAAACTATAGATTCCTGTTGGATATGAAACTGACTTATCTGTATTCAGAATAAAAGATGGTAAAGAAACAGAAGATTAATTTTTTAGTTAGTTTGATTCCTTGTGAAAATATATACATGTAGTACACAGAAAGTGCTTAAACAGCAACATCAGATTTAGTCATTGCTCCTAACAGCAGCCACTGTGCACCTGGTGTGTCATGTGCCATGTACACACACATTTCCCTGGGACACAGCCTTGTGGTGGTAGAAGTGTCAGATGAAGGAAAACTTTTTTTTGTTTTGTTTTGTTATTTTTTTTTCTTGGGGGGACTTGTTTTTTAGGTTTGGAACTAGGGATCGAACCCAGGCCCTTGAGCGTGCCAGGCAAGCACTCTGCCACTGGGCTACATTCCCAGCCCTAGATGAAGGAAAACTTGTAGCAACAATATACTGTAAGATAGGTTTCATTAAAACTAAGGACAGAAGAATAGAGAAAATTTTCTCCTGGCTTATTAAGTGAAAAACACCATGGTATAAAGTTAGTATTTGAATAGGTATAGTTTCCAAGAACAATGCATTCTTTGTGTAGCACTGTGGTAGATGTGGACTGGCAACAGGTGATCGTATTGTCATCCTAATAATAATTAGGTCTAAGTCCCTGAAAAGCATGAAATACTTTTCTTAAGAGAACATACAAAAGAAACAGGAAAAGGAGCAGAAGAAGGAAGACAGGAGGATAAGCCATTTACAAGTACAGGAAATAAAGCATTGGGTGAATTCAGCAAAAATCCAGTTGGTTGGGGCTGATCCAGTGCAAGAGCCAGAGTGAAGGCCTGCCAGAGGAGCACAATTTGGATTGACAAAGAGAAGAAGAAAAGAAGCAAAAATATGGCTATTGTTTTTTTTTTTTCTTCCAGGCTGCTAAACAAGTGGTTGCATTAAATTATGTGGGTTGAATTGCTTTGGGGTCACCAAACCCCAGCCTTAGCTTGTCAATAATAAAAAGTGACGGAGAGGAGCAGTAGGGATGGCTGAGTAGTAAGGCGCATGGAACACGAGGCTCTGTGTTCGATCCCCAACACAAACAAGACGAAACAACAGAAACTACTGTGATGAGCTAAAGACAACAAGATGGGAATAAAAGAGGAAAAAATAAATCCCGAAGTAGAGAGAAGAATGACTTTTACCATTAAGCATGCAGTATGTTTCCTCACAGAATACTTCAGAATTCAGTGAAAATAGAAATCAGACGAAAACAGAAAATATTCATTGAACAATTATCCCGTCTCAGATAAGTATCTCTTCCAACTGCTTCCAGATAACAATTTTTTCATCTTCCAAGAAAACTATGAAGTTAGAACTCTTTTATTTTGTCATTACTATGGCCTTTAAATCAGACATTAATTAGCTCAAAGATATCTATCTAGAATGTAGACTGGGATTGAAACCTTATATTGTACTCTGTAAATATACCTAATTATTACTTAGCAACTAAAAATAAATAAATTTAAAAATGAAAAAGTTTAACTTTTTTCATGTAAATGTATGCAGAATATATTCAGAAATCCTTACATGTCAGTCTTTGAGAGGCCCTGCGTAGTCAGATTTTTGACCTGATGCTCCGGTCAGGTTTGCCGTCCTGGGATGGCTCCAGGTCCAGGCGATTCTCGTGAGTGTTGCATAAGCATTTCCGAGGATGACTCATCTCAATGGGAGGCCCCTTTGTACAATGATGCCCTGGGCCTGGTACTTCCTCTCTAGGATTTCAACAAACTGTGTTTGATTCTCATCTTTTGACTACCTTTGGTGGTCTTCAGAGGAAGGATGCTGATCTGTCCCTTTGGCATACAGCTTTCGATGAATGTCTCTTGTCACAACCACACTTGCAGGAAGTTCACAGAGCTGTGAGAGATAGCTGAACATTAGTCATTTCCTGTCTTGCCTCTAGGCCTGGTTCTGTCTTCTCTGGTTTCCTCTCCACAAAACCCAGATTTTTTCATTCTAGGAACCTTAATAGAATTTCTCAGTATCCTAAATTCTATGAAATTCCATACATTTTAGGAGTTTCTTCTTGGCTGCCTCTGGCAAAGACACAGGTACCAGAAAAATAGTGCTACTACTGACCACTGAGAATGTCATTTAGTCATTTTCAACACGTAATGATTTCATGTAGCTTCTTTAGGAAAATATCTACTGCTTCTCATGAATGAGTATTCAACTGATTGAAACGTGAATTTAAGAGTTATTGACTAGTGATGTTCAATATAAGCCTAACATTGTATCTATTTTCTGCATATATTTTAAAATTACCAGTACTGATGGCCAAATACATAAGCTTATGTTTCAGTCTAAGAGAAAGTCATTTAAGGTGGAGCAGAGGAGGCCTGGAGGACAAGATCACAAGAAAGACATTTAGAAAACCAATAAGCAAGCCTGGCAGATTAAACTACAGCTCTAATAGAAGAAGGCATCTCCTATAATCTTACACATAGATCAGTTTTCTTGCATAAGTTTTCTATCAGTAACAAGTTAAGTGGGTTTAAAAAATAAAGCTATTAATTCTTTTGATATGGGGTCTCACTGTGTAGTCAAAGCTGGTCCTGAACTCACTATGTAGCCCATGCTGGCCTATAACTCATGGCAATTCTCCTGTGTTAGCCGCCTGAATGCTGGGACTAGAGGCATGTGTACTATGTCCAGCTACTTTTTATGTGGTGCTGGGGGAATGAATCCTGGGAACTTATGCATGCCAGGCAAGCACTCTGACCACTGAGCTACACCTTCAGCCCATAAAAAATAGCTTTTTTTCATATAAACTTTCCAGTATTTCAGAGAAATACAATAAATTTGTTTTTGCAACTAAGTTTGTTAGATAGCTCTTCTGGATAATATTTACAAGTTCAAACAACTGATCTTCTTCCAAGTACACTTGGCAAAAATTCGTGACCTAAAAGCAAATTTCATCATTTAATAATTACAAATTTCTCTGCACCCTGAACATGCATGCCTTCTGGAAACAGATTTCCTCATGTGCAGAGGTAAATTATGGCTTAAATAGGTGTCAAATTAACACACGGCTTTAAATATTAAATTGTCAGTAATATGTTGACACAGTTGGAGAATTTTAAGGTGACATGTATTTCACATACTTAGTCATTACAGCATTGAAACTGCTACTAGCATTGGAAAAAATACTTTTTTTTTTTTTTTTTTTTTTTTTTTTTTTGAGACAGGATCTCACTCTGTAGTCCTGGCTGGTCCTGAACTCACTATGAACTCACTTGGACTCATGGAAATCTTTCTGCCTCAGCCTCCCAAGTTCTGGGGTCATAGGCATTTGCCACCTTGCCCAGCCTATGTGGAGCAGAGAAATTGAACCCAGGGCTTTTGTCTTGCTAGGCAGGTGCTTTAACCACTCTGTCATTCCTCCAGCCTCCATTTGAAAGTATTAATATTTGAAAGTATTAATTAGCACTTTAGGTTCCATAAAGTACTGTCCTGTGCCTTATCTTATTAAAGACCTCTGACAACCCTGGAAATCATCCAGGAAAATCATCTGTCTTCTAATCTAGAGCTCTCTCTAGTGCTAATAAATAAGGATTATTTCAAGGCCAAGGACATAGCAAAGTCTCAGTTATTAACAGGCATGATTTCTAGCTTGGACTGAGCTAGTCTTCTCCACAGCTTGTCTTTTTTAAAGTGTCAGACCAACTCTGCAAATAGATACACAAATTCTGTGGTTATAGCTATCTCACCTCCCATAAAAACACAAAACAGCACATTCTCTCAGGAGTGTGTGGAGTTTTATATTTAAACATAGCTATTGATCACAGTATCGATTCTACTGATCTCTCATTTACTTTATAACTGAAAAACTTTGACCAGTTCTATTTTTTAAGCAGCTGAGTAATTCCTAAATTCACATGTTCAGTAGTGGAAGGCTGTGTGGAGGCAGAACCTGGTTCATCATGGCTTCCTCTTTGTTGTCATTCTTTCCACTTGATGACTAGTTTCTCGGCTTGTAGAGAATGTATATTTTTCTAATGCAGTAATACAATAAGGTTTTGTTTACACTTCTGATGTACTTCCTATTTCGTTGTTTTTCCATCCTGTCTATATTTAGATAAGAAAAGTCCGAATGGTTTGCTTGTTTCCCTCTAATGCTACTGGCCTCTTTTATTCACTTTTTCCAATCAGAGAAACAGGCTGCCCCACTGACAGCAACTACACGAGTATTTGGCACCACGTACCTTGGCCTTTCTCCATCACCTCCACATATAAACCTGTACTCCATATTTCTCCTCCACATAGATCTTGGTTCATTCAGTGGCCACAACCTGCATCTGCAGCACTTGCAAAGAGAAATACGATTATGAAAGGCATAGAGGGCAAGCATTGCCATTGTTGGAAGGAAATTATATTTTGAGTAGCTCTAAACAAAGTCTGTATAATTTCTGCAATTGTATATATATCAGTAACCACATTAAACCATGGTTTTTATTGTGAAGAAAGCTTATACTACTTTAAACTATCACGAGGTTTCTAAATTATTTTCATCTTCAGGGATTACAGATAATTAACTCTTTTACACTGAGGAAAAATATTCCACAAGGATCTGGAAGTTGGTGTGGTAACCTGAATATAAGGATAAGTGAGGGAAGCATAGACTGACTACAGGAGGGGAAGACAGAGCAAGGATGCCTCAGAGATTGAAGGGGAACGTCAGGCGAAAGATTAAACTAAATTACAGAAGGTGGAGCACGCGAGAGCTTCAGCAGTTGTGCTCAGGTTGAGAGTGTGGAGAAGGCATGGGCCCAACCACTGCTTGAGAATACTGCCTCGAGTAACAGACAGGAAAGAGAATTACACAGAATTACACAGGCCTTAGTTTATTATCTGTCATCTCTGTTGTATGAACATGAATCTGCAATTAAAGAATTCCAGGAACATATAAGATCTCCTGGACACTGTATTTTGTGCATCATATGCACAGTTTTGTGCTCACATCTAGAGTCATTAATAAGGGGTGAGCACAAGGAATCAGCAAGGAAGATAACTCATTTCAAATTAACCTATTTTCTAACATGGTAGGAAATTTGTTTATTCTGTCATTTTACTTCTTTATCCTATTAACAAAGACATACATTGATGCCTATCATGGGCCTCATCCTGGGCTAAGAACATTAAGAAGATAAATGGACAAGCCACTGGCTTCAAGGAGCTCAGAATGTAAAATTCAATGTAAAATTTTCAGGGCTAGAGAAAGGAAGAAAGGATGCCGGACAGGGAAATGTGATGTGACTGGAAAATGCCTTCCGGGAGGAAACATGTACATACTAGGATTAGGAATTTTGAAAGATGAGAGTTAGTTAAAGTCCAAGTCAGGCCTTTCAAGGTGGGAGACTGGAGGTGGTATAGGACAGTTATCCCTATTTGCATCTCAGTAGTTGATAAAAATCTAAATAAACTTAGTGCATATAAATAGAGTAGGCAGACTGATTACCAAGTGGCTGAATGATCCTTCCCAAAGGGTAAAGAACAAGAGACTGATACAAGTTGGGATAAAAGACGTGAAGTGGCTTTGTCCAATTTTATTCATGAAGTTAAAAATAATGTAACAACATACTTTGAAGGAGTTTATAATGATGAATATAAAAATTTATAAAGAATGGAGCTTCTGAGACAAAGTGAAGCAAATTAAGACTACCAATTAAAGATATTGTAGGATACGATCAAGGTGAGATTTCATCCAAGTTTAAGAATCTGTACCCATACCGATGAGAATTTTACAAACTGAGAGGCCCAAGTGACTGAGAACAGCACTAGACTATGAAAGGAATTTCCGAATTTAAGTTGAGAAAGTGCCTTATGCTGTGTGCATCTTCTAAGATACGCCTTTGAAGCAGGCACAGTCCTCATGCCTGGAGTCCCGGCTACTCTGGAGGGCAAGAAGGATGACTCTCTGTTACATCTTGGGCAAACTCCTGGGCATCTATTTCCCCCAACTCTGAAGAGAAGCCTGGAATACATACTTTATCAAATTTCCAGTTTTAAAAACAAATTTCAACATATATACAACCTTCAAGAACTTGACAACTACATCCCCATTTCCTAGAGCACAACAGGCTGTCAATGAAGATGTCCTGAATGAGGGGCCATATCAAGGTTATTGCTGTCTAGGACTCCACTGTGCCATGTGACTACCATGGCACCAGTGCAAAACAGGCAGGAGAAAGTTCTGCAAAACGGGATCTGGTTGAAAACTCCTATTTTTACAACTGATCCTTCTCATTTTACTGAGAGGATATGTAAATCAACACAAGGAGTATTGAGCTTACATATATACTTATAAAGTAATACTTATTGTACACTCACTGTACTGTATCCAAGCATGGAGTAAAAGCTCCTGTAATTCTATATTAGGAAGCTAAATTTTTTCCTATTTTGGTGTATACCTTTTTAGCCTTTTCTATATAGTTTGAAAAAATAGTATCATATTGTGCTTACAATTAAAATGAGATTTTCCTAGCATAGATTTTTTTAAAAAAGATGGTATTATACATTACATGAATCCATCATACCAAATTTTGTTTAAGCATGTAGGTCACTTCCTTTTTGGCCATATCTATAAACTATGTTATGATAAATAATCCTTCACAAGTTACTAATTTGTTCTTTAGGCTAAATTTCTAGGCACAAACATGTTCAAATAAGAGGATATATAACTAAGGCTTCTGGATATATCTAAGTGCCTTCCAGAAAAAGCTATTCCAATCATAATCCCTCCAGCAAAGCAAAAATTCCTTTCTCCCTGTACTGTCAACAAATATTATCAACTTTTAAGATATGGCAATTTGGAAGGCAAAAATGTCAAAACTATCTTAATATATACTTATGTAATTAAAAGAATAACATTAAAAACAGGAGTGTCAATATCTGCCATTCAAGGAGCAAAGAAAAACACAAGAATATAGACCTCTTACACAAACAAAATAATTTATCCTTTTATTTTCACTTACACAGTTGTTCCATTTAGTGAGTGCTCTCCTACCCCATGGATAGTTCTAAGCATTAGAGAATAAAGCAAAACACAGTCCCTGCTCTCAAGGAGCTCACAGTTTAGTTATGACATGTAAGTAGTTACTATAATACAGTGTTATCACTCAAATAAAAGTATATACAAAATTAGTAATGGCTCAAAGATGGGCAGGAAGGCAAAGAAGTTTCTTTAAAAATACCTAGACCCAGAATAGGGCAAGGGAACCCTCAACGACTAGGAGGCAGCATGGCCACACAGCAGACCTGAGACATGGAAAGTGCTACAGCTTCTAGACATAAGGGACATAAAATCTTGTATCAGCAAGGTAAAGACATTCCTATCATCAACTTACATATTCCAAGTCCAAGAGGAATCAATATTTTTTTTTTTCTTATTTTAGTGGCCTGTTCATTTTTTCTCCAATTTTTGGTAACTTCAGACTAGCCCATGAAAACATCTTATGACTGAACTTAGACAAGTGCCAGTTAAGGAGAAAACTAACTGGTCAGCTGCAAGAAGTTTAACAAAGCACCCGTCCTTCCATTCTTCAAGAAGTTTTTGTTTTTGTTCAGATTTTCTATGTGGCTTCATTTTGTGATTTCCACAAAACAAAGCAGCAACCCTAAAAATGTCAGCATGAAAAGCTATGATTTATTCACCTCTCAGCTTTAGCGTCTCAGGAGTTTCTAACTGATTCAAAGGTTTTTTTGTTTTTTTGTTTGTTTGTTTGTTTTTCCAGAGCACAAGATTTTTGTGGTCTCCCACTACTGACTTTTCTTCCCATAAAAACTAATAGGTTTACTGGCAGATGTAGCAGCTGACATTCCTGTAGATCCATTCTTTTCCTTAGCGAATAAATACCATGCCATTCAACAAACATTTGAAACCCACTGCATTCAAAACACCGTCTTAAGTTTTACAGATCACTGTATAAAGAAGGTACATTATCAGTATCCACTAAAATCGTACCTGCTATTCAAGGGAGGGGAGACACTGATGTAATCCCAGTTACATGACCACTAAGAAGCAAAATGAGGAGTCAGAATACAAACCTTTGAATTCCAAGCCCAGGCTTTTTTCATATTATGCCTTCCTTACTGGTATACCCTGTGTACTCCCTCTCCATTTGTCTACATGAGTTCTTAAAACACCAAAAAGTAGCCCCTATGCATACATTCTCAGCAAGTGTTGTGCCTTCTGAGAAGCCACCTTCGCCATTTTGGATCACAGAACTACCCTTCTCTGAATTCTTAAAGCTGACTGCTCACATTATTCACCTGGCACTAAACTTAGAAAATGCTTCATAGAACCTCTGTCTTCAATCACGAAGTAAGTCTGTATGCAGAAGACATGGCGCAAGGTTGCGAGACTACTCTGGTGCTACTCAAACATGGGTTCCAATCAGTTCTGCAAACATTTCTGACAGCTTAGAATGAAGCAGACTGTGTTAAGAACTGAAGACATGACTTATATCCTCAAAAAATCTTAGCCCAGGGGAAATTAATTTATTCAGTAAGCAAAAGATTGCTGGCCATGTGAAAAAAATAAAAAGATAAATAAAACATAACCCAAAATTCAAATCACTTGCAGTATAAGACGGAAGTCAGTCTTTATTTCTTTCACTAATTCAATAAATATTCAATAAACACCTTACTTAGGAAGGTAGAAGTAGAAAAAAATGAAAACTATAAACAGTACAACCCTTGCTAACAGAGCTGTTTCCTCTGTAAGAATCTCAATCCTCAAACGTAGGATAGAAACTACGCTCTTCATTTCTTAATATCCTATGCCCTAAGGTCTTAGTGAAGGCACAGCCCAAGAGCATATGTTCATTCATTCATTCAGTTTATCCTGTATCTGGTGGTATTTCTTAAATCTTTTTAAAAGAACAACTCTCTAGATAACAGGAATCATCAAAAACACTAACCTTTTAGTATAAATAGTTCCAATGACATTGTAGTATTTCTCAATTTTATTTCAAATCAAAACAGTACCAGCTTCTTCTTGGTTTCTTACTGAGAAAAAGGAAACAGACATTTTTAAGCACAAATTCACATTTTCTCACTCTATTCCTGTGTTCACGTTTGACATGTCAAGGCACAAGTGTACATACAAGCAAGAGTTTTCAAAACACAGTTCCCTGGAGGTTTCTCAGAATTGATAACTGGAGTGAGAATGCCAAGCAAGAAAAACACAGAGCTTCCTATTTAAATCAGAGCACTTCAGCTGTTTGAAATTTTATGTTTCCTTGGAAAAAGGTCTTGCTACTTAATTAAAAAAAGAGAGAATCAAGCAATGCTATCACATAGTATTCGTTTCCAACTTTCTAGTATTTTCTAAAATCTTTATGAAGTCAAATTAACCCACTTTTAATAAATAACAGCTGCAGTAATTAATGAGTACTTTTATGTGGCACCAAACATATGCTAAGTTGACCATCTCATTTAATCATGCTAATAGATTTAAATTTTTTTCATTATACTTTTAACATTAATCAAGCAAATAACACAAAATTATATCATTGGTATTATAAATTTTCTAAGAGCTTTATATTTCTAAATATTTCAGTGGATCAACTTCTTTCCCACTTGATTCTGTTATAGAACTAATATTAAATGAAAACAAATCCAGCCTACACTGTTTCCTTTTTTTCAGACAGTAGTGTAGCTAATATTTACTGCATGTATTACTTTTCATTCTCAAAACAAGCCTGTTAGGTAAGGAATATTATTATTGACATTTACATTTTAAAAGAACAAAAAGTTCAGGACCAGCCTGGGCTACAGTCTGCTGTCTGGAAAGAGAGAATAAGAGAAAGAAAGAAGAGAGAGAGAGAGAGAGAGAGAGAGAGAGAGAGAATTAAAATAACTAGCATGTAGAAGTAGGGATCCAAAAGAGCATTTGTCACATGTGTGGAACACTGAGTGAAAAGTGGAAAAAAGAGAGTACCCTCATTCCCGATGGTTCCATTTCACCTCAGACATTCTAAATCGAGTACAAGCCAGGCAGAAAAATCTACCTATCTTCCACACGTACCTTTCCTCTTCACTCCAGTGACCACATAAAAAGGCTAAGGATACCACGGCCATCCAACCTCTTGATGTGAAGAGAACGGTCTCACACTGCATATAAAATATCTAATACAGTTAACACAATGAAGTTACCAAATAAAAATAGCCTGCAAAAGTTCTTACATTTCAAGAAGTATGCAAATTTATGTTTAGCCACATTCAAAGCTGTCCTGGGCCACAGGGTGTGGCACAGACAAGCCATAGCCTCAACCTTCTATCTTGATGGCTGCCAGGAAGTTATTTCTACTGACTCTTCTTGTGGATAAAGACTATGAGTACTTATAAGTACTAATAATACATGGGTCCAGATTACTGTTACTGAAAGTAAAAAAAAAAACACACAGACACGAAGTACAAGTACTGTGAAAGGCTATACCACAGCTGATTTGCAGAGATAATTTACTCATCTCTGCATCCTCAACTTTTATCACAATATCTAGCACATAACTAATAGCTCCGTATAGTTCCTGAATAAGTGTTTTTGGTTCTGAGATTTCTTACGAATGGTTTCAAATTCTCTAATGTTCATAATGTATAGCTGGCTGTGTACCAGAACTGACAGAGTAATCGACACTTGGGTATTTCTTGTACTTTACATTCAAATGTGTTATCATTATCAGTCATAGGCATGCAGCCATTAGCCTTATTTTAAGCTGCCCTAGCTAACAATAAACACTGGACAGTAGGCTTATCATTTGAGAAACTCATGCATTCACTGACAATGAAGTCCTTTCGTTAAACTATACGTGTAACTTCACACTCTAGGTGCAAGCCTGCCCTCTGGTGCTGAAACTATGAAACTGAAGCAACAGCAGTTTCCAACTGCCAAGGAGGAGCTACCAATAGTTTTAAAATTACAATATCTAAAGTAAGAAGCTACTAAGAATTAAGTAATAACATTCCTTCCTCAACTTTGTCATTTGCTTATGTTATCTTGTATCTTATTATCAATCTTAATTTTTAAAATATCAGTACTTCTGTAACATTACAGCACTGGTTTGGAGCTGTGGTAGAAATTGCTAACGCACTTGGAAAAGAAGAATCACGAAAGATGGCCCAAAAGTTTCACTAATCATGTCTTCAATTTAGTTCTAGTCTCTGGATTACACTTATTTTTCCTGATACCATCCGTGCCCTGATTTAAAATAGGTGTACACACTGATGACTACCAGTTTATCTTTGCCCCAGAATTTACCTTTAAACTCCAGATTCAAACATTAAACTGCACTTTGCTTGTCTCGTAGCTATGTGTACAATTAAATTTCCCATCCTCTCCCCTCCATCAGCACCTAACTCCTTTCATCTTAGTAAGTGACCACTTTCAGAATCCTTTAGGCCAAACTCCTGTTCTCCTTTTCTCAGATTCACATCGAATTTAATTAGTATTTTCTATGGGTGCTACCATCAAAATGCATGCAGAATTTATCACTTACTACTTCCACTGACCTCGGCTTCAAACGACATGGTGTTTATCTATCTGGGGCACTACTATGTCACCCTAATTCTGCTCACCCCAATCCCTGCTTTGGTAGGACCTCTGTCTCTTCCTCACTCAATAAAATGAATGACATCTGTAGAAAAGACGATCAGGCTCTGCATGTTAGCTGCTATCAGGCACAACCACTACTCCCAATCTCTCTAAGTTGACTTTCTTGCTTATACAGTCACACCGATCCTGAGATGCCCAGCCACTATTCTGGCTCAAGGCCTTAGTATGCACTGTCTGCCCGCCTTTCTGCCCTGTTCAGAAGCCCACACTGTTCAGTTTCCTCAGGTATCTCCCGTCTAGTCTACTGAAGACAGCAACTCTGTGCTCACACTCTCCATATCCAGGCCCCATCTCCCTCCTCCCAAGTCACCTTGTTGCCAGGATAAACTCCAAAACGGCCAGGTTATCTACTCTTTGCTCTGCTCTGTATGGATACTCTTTTTGTTATACAGTAGCTGAGATTTGAACTAAGGGCTTAGTTTAGGTGAAATATCAATTCATTTATTTGATCACAAAAACAAATGGCAGTATAAAACAAATCCTATTTGTTTATACAGAATGATCAAATTCATCGACAATAAACATCAAACTTTTTGTTAAAAACTCAAGGCATGGTCCCTTACCATGCATCAAGCGCTGTGAATGGGGCCATATTTGAATTTACACAATCATTAAGTGGCATTATCATTGCTATTTTACAGAAAGCTGCTCAAGATGATGGAGATGGAGTGACTTAGCTGAAAGTAACATAAGCAGGGATGCTGCCAAGAAGTCAAACTAAAGCTCTTAGATTGTTACTGCTACTAGCTCTGACTAGTAGTTCCAGAGACACAAACCCAAAATGGGAGCATTCTGTATCTGTAGTCAGAAATAAACTTATCAACTTTCTATAAGCCATGAGACTTGCATCACAGAATAGTACAGGTAAAAATGCTCTATGTCAGCTAACATTAAAAAATTAAAAAACACAAAAGATGAGCTGTTCAAATAAAGTATGAATTAGTTCAAACAAAATGAGGGCAACCAAGTAAAAGCAAATGTTTTCATCTTCCAAATTTGTGAAGAGCTTCTATCAATGAACTATTTTCTACATGAAAAATAAATTATGGCTAATTTTACATATATATATATATATATATATATATAAAGACCTCATAGATCAGGGGGCTGTGACTTTATATACATAATCATTTTTACTAGTAGCTTAAAAATTCACAATTTTAATCTAAAACCAAACCTACTAAGTATGTGAAAAAAGTCAACAACATTTTACAGCTGAGAAAAATAAAAAAACTAAAGAATAATACCTTTCCAAAATCATTTGATTCTGGGGAGAGCTAAGATGATTTTATAAAACTGTTTCTGCTTTTTTTCATTTAGGATCAAAGATCACTACAAGACTCCACACTCATGTTAAACTTATTAAAATAGTACTGGATATTGTATTTTAAATAACATGAAACCAGAACTCATAAAAACATGAGCCATATTATAGAAGGTTCTAAATATATTACAAAGCACACATGGTAAAATGCATCCTCCATCCCCAAAGGAAAAATGCTCAGACCAGTAACAACAAATCAGGGAAGGGAAAGAAAACAGTACTGGGATACTTACAATGATGCAGAAGACTGGAAGGTGGAAACAATTATGGTCAATTTTATTAACACCAGTGTTTTGAAAAAGGTAAATTGTGCTGTAAAAATTTTGTTCTAGTGAAGAAAAGTTCGCTAAGAAAAATTCTATATAATGAAGTATTATTACTAACTATCTACCCAACTTTGGGGGCCTCAATTCATTTTTCCATAATCTAATAATGTTTATCGTAATAGCTGGGCTGATTTTTAGGCTTACACAGTGTGACCACAGGTGACTAGATATACTAAGAAAAAATGACTAAATTTTCAGGAATTGTTTTGTCTGGCTGTTAGCAAATACTTATGAAATTAACAGAACTAACATTTATGAAAAATTGTATGATCCAGATTTACCAATTCATACTAGCCTTCCTACTGAAAAAAATCTATTAATACTTACTATTTCTCATTTCCCCTCAAGCAAAAAATGCTTTTGCATTTGAAATGTTGGTGATTTTCAGTATCATTCAATAAATAATACTTTCTTAAGAAGGGATTTCTTCCTTAGGAGTATGACCTCTTCAGGAATAAGGTTTTTTTTTTTTTTTTGCCTTTTCTTGTATTTCATCAAGTATATTTAAATTACATATTACAAAGGCTCTCAACTCACATACTGCATTAGAAACTTAGGGAGCATGTGAGAGATGTCACAAACCTTTAGCCTATTTAGGCTACTTATTTTATTAGATTGTGAATAGTCCCCATAGTATGAAGTACATTTCTTCAAGAAAGCAGTAAAACAAACTGCGTCAGCATTACTACTGGCTCCTCAAAAACTAAGCACGTAACACATTTAAGTAACCTTTCATTATTTCACATTAGCAATTAGGCATTGAGGATATGGTTTGCTAAAGTAATTAAAAAAGTAAAACATTTAAATAGCAATACATGTCATGGGTCTTGAATCTGGACAACCCCACAGGTCCCGTCTGAAAAATTCTAGTTATTTCAAAATTCTACTTGTGCAATCACTTCTTCCCCTCCTATAAAAATGTTGGCACTCAATACTGTTAAGATAAATTTTTGGTTTACTAGATGAAAAGGCATTTGCATTTAAGAGATACATATTCCTTAGGGTTTATCTGATTTCCCCATGGGAAACCCTCAAATTCCAGTCTAAGACATAATCCAGAATACTTCAAGTGAAAACTAAATCTAGAAAACTCATTCTTTATACATTAAAATACCACAACTGTCAATAATGTATTGTCAAGACTCTTAGCAGCATCTGAAAAACAAGCAATATTAGATAGTAAGACATATATGTGGTAACAGACTCAGGTTAGCATGCGACACTTTATTACACTGTTACCTGAAACCCTGGCAATTTCTTAGCGATACCACACTCTAGTAAAAATTACTGCCCCCAAGGGGCTGTGGAAGGGGTAACCTCTCTATCCAGTTTCTATCGGCTGTCTCTATCTACTTTGTTTCTGTAAAATCAAGTCAGCTCAATGTTATACAGCACCATAGAGAGATCTCATTAAGGACAAAGGAAATAAATCTGAAGTTTTACAACAAAATTCCTGGGAAGGCACTTAAATAAACTAGTTATAAAAGGAACCACAACAGCTAGGAGATTTTTATACTCCCAGCTCCTTAGTACTCTTGGCTTACATCTTGACCACTGAACATCTTGATTCACTTAGCATCTTGATAGGATTCCCAATAAATTAAGAAAGCCATAGACCCCACCCTGACTGATGAATAAGAAGAGTACAGTTAGCTCTAAAGTAGGCAAATGTTATGATGTTAAGGTTTAAGCTAAGTATAATGGCACATCTGTAATTTCAGCACTTTGGAAGGCTAAGGAAGGAGAATCACCTAGCCTAAGCAACTTAAGAGACTGTCTGAAAAAGACGGAGAGGGAGGGAGGGAGGGGGGGAGGGAGGGGAGGGGGAGGGGGAGGGGAAGGAAGAGAGAGAGAGAGAGAGAGAGAGAGAGAGAGAGAGAGAGATTAGGAATATAGCTCAGAGCAAAGGTGCAAAGGTTCTGGGTTCAATTCCTAGTACCAAGAAAAATGAAAGTTAAAGAAAGTTAAGAGAAGTACAATTTAAAAGAATAAAGCAAACATAATCAGGGTGGAAATAAGCTAAAATAAAGGGGAAGAAAACAGTAACTTTAATTTTCATTTTAAGTCTTAAAAAATCCTTGGATGAGAAAGCAAAGTAAACATTTTCATAATTTTTAAAAAGTCATCTGTATGTTCTGGATGTCTCTTATTCTACTCAAATAATGAAGAGGAAAAAGATATTACCATTCATTAAGACTGTAAATTGATGACTTCAAAGATTTCACTTAAATTGCTTTGGAATTAAGCAAAAATGGGCATTATTCCCCAAGTTTATAAGTTGTGTCTTAGAGACAAGAGTTAAAGCACAAATTCAAAGTTCTAAAAATTTAAACACTTTTCTTATGAGCTTCATATTAAAGCACTAATGACAGTAAACAATAACACTGCTGATACACTTAAATTCAAGAATTTGATTCTTATATTGAAGAGGAACATGCCAAGAAATTTATCATTTAGGAAAAGCACTGCATTCTGCTACTATATTTATATTAGTGTTTTACAAACATGTATGAAGCATCATCATTAAGAAGGCAAGTGAAATGTTGGCACTCATTTTCTCCTTGTCCATTTATCAAAACAACAAGTAAGAAAACCTCAAAATCCCGTTTTCCCTTAAGTAATCGATACCAAAAACCACTAAGCAAATTTTTCTTCAAAAATCAGCATTTACCGCAAATCAATTTATTTCCTTATTATGGAAAGATAACCCATTCACCCTCTCCACTTACACAATGAAATTAGAAATATAACTAAAGTTGTACCTGGACTACAAATGTAAACCAAGTTTTCTTATCCCTGGGGCGTTGGAAGGTACGAAAAGGAATGTGAAAATGGGCCAACTGCTAATCAAAAAGTCCCTATGATGTCACATGGGAAAGGCTGCCATCTCAAGACACTTCACTGGCAACTGAGAGAAAATTGTAATAAAAAGCAAAACTATGACACTGTCAACATAACTGCTCCCTCTGAGTTCGCACCTCTCTGAGGCTCCATTTAGAGTTATCTTATGATTTCTTATTCTATTATTTTCTCTTATATGAATCTTAAGTCCACAAAAAAAAAAGAACTAGAAAGTTCTCTCAAGGCAAACAAAATTACTCTCAACAAACCTCTCAGTATTACAAAATGACAACGAAAGGACCACAAATATGTCATTAATAAGAAGAATACAATTTCAATACTGTTCCTAATTCTCTCACAGAGATATCTGACTTTGATACATGAATTTATCGATGTTGTTCTTTCAAACTGAATTTTTTAAATGACAAAAGTATAAAAAAGTTAAAATTCATCTTTTTAAGGATACACATGTAATGTTCACTTGGACTTACTAAAAATACTATTAATACTATTAAGTGGTTCAAAAACCAAAATATATGGATGCAATATTTTCAGTCCTCAGCCCTTCAGATATGTGCATGAGACCTTGGTAGTCTTTCCAGAAACCCAGAGCAGGAAACGTGGCAGTTCCAGTATCTACGAATGTCTATTAGCTGCATCTGAATATTATCCCAGAAATAATGGCCAATAAATATCCTTCCTGATTGTGCAAAGATGAATAAAATGGCATATCAGTGGTAGACTATATTTCCAAATATTGAAACCTTTAAAATTCCACAAATTCCTGGTGATTAAGAACTCCAAAATTCAAATTCACAAAAATAAATACCACTCTGACACTCAAGGGACATCTTCACTTTAAGGCCTTTGTCACAAATCGGAATCTTTATTGTTCTGAAATAAATGTTAAAAACATAACGTGAAACAAAAATGTCAATATTCAGTCTCAGAAGAGGTGTGGCTCAATGCCCATCACATGTAACAAGAAAACTTCCTTTAAAAAAAAGGAAAAACAAAAGCACTGTGAGAAGTCTTTCAGATGAATGAAAATGCACCCTTTGAATTTTTCCCCCTTATCTCATTAGCTTGTATGTATGTGGGAATCAAAAAGTCTGCATTTTCTTCACATTAGTTCGTGCTATGATGTTTGACGGACCTTCTGCCACTCAACAAATTCATCAAGAAGAACTGGCCCTAGAAACAAAGAAACAAGTTTTGTTAGACTTAAAGACATCTCTCCTAGTCATGTAACAAACTCTCCACAAGAATTTTTGATGAAAACTGCATGACCCATCTTCTCTTCATGTGTGTTGTTTCTAGACTCTTCCTTCTAGTTAACAGTGCTTTCTTAGCCTTTTATGATTTGCCCTTAAAAACATAAAGACACTTTCCATAATGAATCTTCAGTGATTTTCTTCTCAAGAAGTTTCTTGAACTCTCTAATAATTGAGTCTGTATCAACCTCTCCCATAACGTTCACTATAAAACAACGACAGTAGTGTTTAAGGAATATTTCTAAGAGTTTCTTAAGAAACATGTGAGTTTCTCATTATAAATATCTAACTATTACTCTAAAAAGAGATACTTTTACAAGGGTCGAAACAATCACCTAAGAAAGACACTTAGGCGATTTGAGTTCACTGTTTTTTAAATCTTGGAAAAATTTATACTGCAAAGAAATACTCTTGTCTTATCTTTCAAAACACTTGTGTAGTCACTTTTTTTCTCAACTGTAAGAGAAACAAAAGAGTAAACACTGTAATAAAAGGCAACTGTAAAACAGCCTGGGTGTTAGCATACTGTGTAAACTACCAAATCAGAAATCAAGTTCATACAAAGCATTAGCTGGCTCTAATAGAAGAGGTGTAATTTTGTCAGATATTTTTTGATATTTTAGATGAATCTAGAATTTTGTTTTTATTCAAAAATCAGTTTTAAATGTTGGCTCAAGCATGTCTGTAAGCTACACATAGCCTTGGGTTGTCAGTTTACTACAGTGAGGTTACCATTTCTTTAAAATATTATATAAGGGAAGAAAACAATATATTTAGGGAGAAATGCAATCAAAAGTTACCATTTTTGAAATTGATACAATTGAAAACTGTATTTATCTAGAGAATTTGACTTATCTAATTAATAATTATTTTAAATTTTTTTATGTTTTCTAGCCTTCCTGCTGAAGAATACACGTACTTTGAAGTACCAGAAAAAAAAAAAAACAAAAAAAAAAACCCTGTACATTTTTCATTACCAATTTACTTGGGATCAATTTATAATTTCCAGAGAAAGGTAACAGTGTATTTTACTTACAAGCACCATCTTCATCATAGTTACTAAGATCGGCATGGACTGTTCTGCTGAATTCTAATACATTGTACCACTGATCTTTGTTCATAACTCGATACTTTGATTGCTGTAGAAAATGACATAAAAATTCCATATAACAGAACTAAATTGCTTATTAGGGCTTTCCATTAGTAAATCTAGTTATAATTTTTCCATTATTTGGCTTTTTCTCAAATGTTCTTTTACTGTGTTTCTAGATAATCTTCAAGAGCATATTCTTGTTAACATCATCTTTTTCATTCTTTCATTTTTGAGAAAATAAGTATAAAAGTACTAACAATAAGATTTAAACTCAATGGATTTTGTGTATTTATATACTCATGTAACCACCAATAAGATCAAGATTCAGAACATATCCTTCCAGTAAGTTACCCTTCACTTACTGCTTTCCAACAAATCATTTCTTTTGCATGAACTGCATTTTAAGGATCATATCTATAACATAAAAGTAATGAAAAGAACACAGGATTAAGTTTGAATCCCACTTCTGCTTTTTATTTGAGTGACACTGAGAAAATTACTTGAGAACCCATTGCTTCAACTCCTAAATGTGTACAACATTTAATTCAAAATATTACAATGATTACAAACTATCAAAAAGCCTGCACATATACAAGTGTTCTACTTAGGTGTTCTCAGCTCCACAGAGGTAAATATTTTTACATTCTTTACTGGGTTAAATGATTTTGTTCTGCACCAAATTCATTTGTACATGACCTTTTCACAACACTGTCTCTTACTGTGAGCTTTAAATAAAATCTGCTATGATAAGCCATTAGCTTAATGAAAAAACTACTTCCAAAGTAAAAGGAATATGTACTCAAGAAATGGTGAAAATGATACCAAAAAGTTAAACTTAAAAAGGCACAAAAGCAGGCTGTTAAAATAGACAGAGCAGTAGAAAAAGTACAGATCGTAGAACCACTGCCTGGAATAGGTGCTATTATAAAACACCCTTCAAAAAGATCATGAGTACAGTTACCACACTAGGAAAGCCACTCTCATACTTGTGACAATACAGTATTAAAGCTTTCTTTTATTTCTAAACAGAAAAAAAGTTGAATGCAATATAGATTCTCCTAAGTATATTTCAGCCTAAGACTCAGAAGGAGGCAGATTTAGAAGCTTAAGATTTATGCACTAGTGTCAGTACGTTGCAGCTAAAAAGCTGACACTAATTTTGTATGAAGAGTATCGATGCTAAAATGTATCTCTTAGAGGTTTCTTTTGGGGAGACAAAATGTGAAATAAAAACAACTTTTAAAATAAGCTGCCAGGGATTAAAGTAAGGGCCTAATGTAAGCATGCTGCATTCTATACAAGCTATACCCTAGATTCCCCAAAGTATTTTATGTATAGAATATATTAAATAATATGAACTCACATCTATATTGACAAATTTTTTTCATTAGCTAAGCAGACTATTTAAATATCCAGTATTTAAAACTTATTTGTTCCCCAAATAAAATTGCATTTTAACCCAGATCAACTCTTAAAATAATTATTTAAAAAACACATACCTCCAGATACTGGTAAAATACTGAAAACAGTGGCCATGTCCTCCCAAGCAGAAGAGCTAGCATAGATTTAGCAGTATCAATATCAAGGCTTCTCTGATCTTTATCCTAAAATATAAATGAAAAAATATTCCTAAGTATAGTCCCAAGATGAAAAACTATGGCAATGACTAAACTTGAAAACTGTACCTACCCTTGCAAAATCAAAGGCATATCTGTATATATTCTTAAAAGATGAAATATCATTCAGCTGTGAGCGCAAAAAGTCAAATTTGTTCTGTAACTTTTCTGTGCAGTCACACCTTAAATTAAAAAATTACATAATCAAGAAAATTAAAGTATTTTAAGTGGTTAAGAGAAATGCATTAAGAAAAAGTGGCTATATTTACAAAGATAACCTAGGTCTAAAATTATCTTACAAATGTACAGTAACAGACTTGTTTTCTTGATATTTACTAAGAGAAAAAAGTGGAAAAGATGAAAACCTGGTCATCAATGAACATTTATTTCCAAGATTTGATTTTGAGGAAAAAAACGTAAGTCTAAGAAAATCATAACTATCACAAAGAAAAAAAATCCAGAAATTAATTAGGACTCTGCCACATATATTTCTTTACAATATTCTTAGGCAATAGTTTAGTGAGTTGTTTTATCAAATATATAGCAGGCTAATTTTTAATTTGATCATTATATGATGAACAAATCCTTTGCAGAAATAGTTTCCCCATCCCTGATTTAAAGCACACAAAAAAGCAGAAAAAAAGCAGAGAAAGTGCTCACAATTTGGTACAATTTCCAGTCTTCCTGCCACTGCTGAATATTCCCATTCTATACGTTCTATACTGGAGTCATATTACTTACCATTCCCAATGCCACAACTACATTGTGTGCCCTTCAGTGATCTGACGAAATATCACTCCTCTAGAGCTCCCTTACATTTGGCCATCTCTAAAAGACCACCTCATTCTCCCACATTAAAATAGTCGTGCCACTTGCTATGACCCTCAGTATTTCACTGAACACTGAATTTTAGTACTTCTGGTGTAACACAGATACCTGGCATTCTCAAATTGAGCAAAGACTTTCACTATCTTAATCCAGTGATGTGCAGGTTTACGATGGGTAGTAAACTATAACTTTATTAAGTTGTACACATTTTGTATTATTATTTTACTAAGTCATAACATCTCAAATGTTATTATATCGTGCATATTTAGAATTAACTAATGCTACTCTGCCCTGGAGGACAGAGGTTGCATGGTGAAGAGTCATTTCACCATTACTCAGCAGTAAGCAGGCCGCCACTCCAGTGGGGTCTGTGGAGGCTATGTGGGGAACAACAGAGAAGGTATTACTGCCCCTGAAGAGGTCAGTGGAAGGCTAAGAGAGACCCAGAACTCTTGCATCTGCCCAGCAATAACAAGGAGCATCCATCCCTGGATGTCAACGGGCATAGAAGAACTGTTCTTCCTACCTGTACCTGACAGTAGCGGGCCACAGTCTCCACTTTTCCTACCAAACGGGCGTTTCAGGAAGCTTGCCAAACAGAAGCTATAAGTAAGATTCCAGGGCGGGAGCAATGGCACAGTAGTTAAAATGCTTGCTTTGCAATAGCAAGGCCCCGAGTTGATTCCTCGGCATCACATAAAACTGGGTGTAGTGGCACAAGCCAGTAATCCCAGCACTCAGGAGGCTGAGGCAGGAGGACTGCTGTGAGTCCTACACCAGGCTGGGCTAAACAGAGAGTTCAGGGCCAGGCTGGGCTACAGAGAGAGAGACCCTGTTTCAAAACAATAAAATAAAATAATAAAATAAAAACATAAAAGAAATTAAGATTCCACAACCAAGAATCTATAATGTCCAGGTTTCAACAAATACCTATGCTAAGAACCAAGATTTCAAATGAAATAAAAAAAATGGAGAGGCTGGAGGAATAGCTCAGCAGTTATATGCTTGTCTAGCAAGCTCAAGGCCATAGGTTTGATTCCCTGGCACCATATAAACCAGGCATAGTAATGCATGCCCGTAATCCTTTCACTTGGGAGCCTGAGACAGGAGGATTGCTCTATGTCTGAGGCCAGCCTGGGCTACACAGTGAATTCAAGACCAGCTTGGGCTGCAGAGAACCCATTTCAAAAAAAGAAAATAACAACAATAAATGTAAACACCAAAATTACAGATATTCAGAATGGTCTAATAATTACTTTACAACAACTATCATAAAAATATTTCAATAGCAATTAAAACAGCAAATGAAATAGTAAAGCCTGTGCAAAAAAGAAAAATCTAAGAAAATATCAGGTATACAGAGAACCAAACAGCTACAAAGTACAGTGTAGACATATGCCCTACCATATCAATTATCAATAAATACATGAAATTTAAGAGATCTAACTACATCAAAGACAGAATGACAGAATAAATTTAAAAGTGACTCAATAGCATGCTGTTTAGAAGAAACTAACTTCAAAAATAAAAATACAAGCAGGTTGAAAGTGTACAAGAATGGAAAATTATATATCATAAAAACAATAAAAAGGAGAAGCAGTTTGTATCATCTAATGTACATTTCAGTTCAAAGGAGGTGACTAGAAAAGGACAATGGCATAATGATAAAAGGTCAACGTACCAGGAAGACAAAGCAGTAGCAAACAACTCAACATGTACCAAAAAAGCTATAAAATATGTGAAATAAAAACTTAAATATACTATCATTCTCTCAGCAACTGATAAAAAATTGAATAACAGCAAAAATAAAACTTAGAAATAACATCAACCAACAAGATCTAGCTCATATTAACAGAATAATCAGTAACAACAATATATACATTCAAGGCCCCACATAACAAAAACTAAAGTATGACACATCCTGAGCCATGAAACACACCTCAGCAGACTAAAAATAACTAAAATGATGATGTATCCTTTGGCCACGATGAAATCAACAAAGACTATTAACAGAAAGGTAATAGCAAAATCTCTAATGAACACTTAGAACCTAAGCACAGACTCCTAATAATACCTGGGCAGAATATGCACCAATGGCAACTAAAAAATGCACTGAACAGAAAATAAAACCACAATATTATTAGTATCATTAAAATTTTTGTGATGGAAATAAAGCAGTACGAAGAGAAATTTAAAACAATAAATGCAAGAATCCGAAAGTCTGAAATCAATTATCCAAATGTATAACCTAAAAAAATGAAGCAAATACACAAAAAATAAGTAGGATGTAAGTAAGAGCAGAAACCAATGAAAACAAAAACCAAAACCAATGAAACAAAGAACTGAATTGGCAACTCTTTAGTAAAACTGGTGGACACAAAAATTACCAACATTAGAAATGAAAGAGGGAATATCATGACAGCCTCAGACAAGGCAATATACCGTAACAATTCCACATATAAAAATTTTGATAACAGATTAATATGAGCCAATTCTTTGATAAGCACAAATAAGTCAAAATATGCAATAATTTGAGCAGCTCTTTTTCTACTACAGAAATTCAATTCTTTAGAATTCCTAAAAAAAAAAATCTTCTGGCTCAAATGGTTCCACTGCAAAATTCTATCACATCTTTAAAGATCTATCCTAGCCAGCAGTGGTGGCTCACGCTTGTAGTACTCTCAGAGGCTGATGCAGGAGGATTCAACATGGCAACCTGGCGAAACTCCTGTCTCAAAATAAAAATGGCTGGGGAAGCAATCTCAGTGTAAAGAACTGGATTCAATCACCAGCACTACGACTGACTCCTCCTGCCACCAACCACACAAACCTACACAATCTCTAAAAACTTAGAGATAAAGAATAACTTTCCTACTCATTTTATAGAGCCATTATTACCTCAATACCAATACTAGATAAAAATAATGCCAAAGAGAAAAATCAGTGATATTTAATGGATAAAAATCATGAAAAAGTGCAACATCCACTCATGACAGAACTCTCAGGAAATCAAACAAACAAAAAACCAAATAGTACTTTTTATTTGATAAGGAGCATCTGCAAGCAACTTATATTAACATTTGGTGAAAGACTGAAACACTTTCTACAATAGGTGATAAGGGAGATTTCCACTCTTATTAAACATTGTGATACAAGCTGTAACAAATGCAGTAATTCAAGGAAAGAAAAGGTACACAGATTAGAAAAACATTTCCTATTTCCAAGATGGCATGACTGTCTGCACAAAACAAAAGAACTTTTAAAAATCAGAACTCATGTGCAAGTTCACCGGAGGTCACTGGAAACCAGATAAATATATAAGAGTCAATGTTATTTCTGTATCTGATGAACACACGGACACTGAAATTAAAAATACAATGATTCACAATGGCTAAAAGCAAAACAAGGAATGTACATGCCTTGTACATTAAAAACCATATAAGACCAATAAAGGAAATCAAAACACCTTAAGAAAAAAAGGGAGAGGAATGGGGGAGTGGCTCAGGGGTAGAGTTCTTGCCTAGCAGTGCAAGGTCCTGAGTTGGATCCCCCAGGAACCACAAAAATCTAAATAAGTTTTTAATGGAGAAACAAAACTATCTTTCATGCACCAGAAGAGTTAAAATATGCAGCTTAACTAAAATTGCAGCAAGACCGTAGATATAAAGAATATTCTAAAAAATTATACGGAAAAGCAAAGAACTACCTAACACATTTTTGAAAAAGGGTCAATCAGTCCATCTTATTTCAAGACACATGAACAGGTACAATAATTCAGACTACATGATAGTGGGAGACAGGACATACCAGTGCAGCAGAGAAGAGAACCCAGAAACTCACAGAAATAAGTCCTATTGACTTTTCACAAAACTACAGAACAACTTAATAGAGGAAATATAGCTCCTTCACCAAACGGTACTGCAAAAATGGTCAACTGGAAGCAAAAAACAGACCCCCGAGTCTCAGACCCATTATAAAAACGAATTCAAAATACAACATTCAGTTAATATAAAGCTTAAAAACATAAATCTTCTCAAAAATTACCAGAGAAAATTCTCAGGATATACAACTAGGTAAATGAATTGTCCTCACGTCTGTTAGCCTCTTTACCATTTTCCTTTGGTATCTCTGTACCAATTTCCTCAGATATTAGAGTTCATTATTTCTGCTTCAACTGGACCTATCCATTTTCTCTCTCACTCACTAAGCTTTTGATGTCACTATCTTTCCCTTTTCAAAATTACCTGAATTCTAATCAGTTGTGAACTTTCTTCTTTAAATACATGGACTTTTTATTTAATTGCAATAACTCAAAAAACTAATCTTACAGCTTCTGATTCTAAAGTTTAAAATGATTTTTCAGTGCTTAGTAGTTTTTTTATTTTAAACTGAAGGTCACTAAACATTTTTTGAGGTTTCTGTTTATAAATAATTTCTCTACTGCACAACAGATTCTACTATAATTATGGGAGAGGTCCACTTCTGTGGACAATTCAAAATTACACTTTCAATTTTTGTCATTCATATGGTGAATAAATGAATATGCTTCATTCATAAATAAAAATTCAGAAACAAAAATCTACTTTTAGTACTAGAATTTTAATACTGACTTTCACTAAACAGCTTAAATTAACGCAAAAGCTACTCACTATGTAAAAAATAATACTTTAATATAAGGTGAAAATACAGTTAAATTCTATCCTGGGGATATGCAAAAGAAACAAAATCTCAGATAATGTGCTATTATAATGCTGTTTGAAAAACTGGAGACAAGATCTCCAGAATTACTACTTTGTTAAGAAGACACTTCTGCATTTTCAGCATCTAGTTACAGGTATTTCCTTCTCTGGTTTATCTTAAGACGGGGCCTTATCTTTTATATTTTTGTTGCTTTTTTTTTTTTTAAAAAACAAGAATTTCTCACTGTAGTCCAAGATGGACTGGAACTCAGAGCACTCCTCCTGCTTTAGACACCGTCCCAGCTTTTGGGTAAAGAAACTCAGAGCCTTGCGCTCGCAAGTGCTCTAACTGCTGTCCAATTCCTCCAGGTCCTGTTGTTTTTTATTTCAATGCTTGTAACAATTTTCTGTGATATTTTTTGTAATGTAAGACACTGCTGCATAAATTATCATGCAGAATCTTAAGGCATGAGATGTAAGACAGCAGAGATAAAGGATGCTTCCTGACATTCTGAAGGTTATTCTTTCCCCTCCCACCTGAATTTGAAAATCACTTTGACAGCCTAACAAAGGGACTGACATACAGAAACACTCCAAAACTATATGCTAACTAAAAGTGTGGACACCAAAAATAAACCAGAAGGTAAAGATATATTTGATTACAAAAAGTTTTAAATTCCTATCTGAAAAGAAGTTCCTGGAAAGGTATAGATCAAACATATTCCTAAAATACACAGTGACTGAGAAGATAATGAGGAAAGAAAACCACAGAAATTTTCATTATTTTCAAATATTTAAAATTGCATGGTTTCATCTAACAGTAATATTACTTGACTCATGTGAGCTCAGTAAGCTTAGGAGAGATAAAATCAAAAAACAAATTCGCAAGTCAAATGGACTTTGGTTGCTAGCCCAACTTCTCCATTCTCAGCCACATGGCTTTAGTTAAGTTACAGACTAAACTTTTGCAATCTGTTTGCTCATTTTTAAAATGACAACAAAAGTAGTTTCACAGAATAACAACAAAGGTTAAATGGAAATATATGTGGTAAGTGTTTAACACAATTCTTACATTAACATGCTCCTTGTCAGTTAACTGATTAAAAATTACCTACACTATACACTTATGTCCAAACCATGTCCTATTTTTCCTAATGGCCTACCATCAAGCCCAAGCACAGAAAGAATCCAGTAGAAATGACAATGTTTTCTTCTTAGAGACAGGAGAAATGAGAATAAGACCACCAATCTCCACATTACTACCATCACAACTATGAACAGGCCAGCAAAAACAATGAGCATACGCAAACAGTCATTAGCACAACACATACCTAGTATTTATCTAATCGCCAAGTAAAACTGAACAATTCAGAATGTGTTTCAGAACTTGGGAATTCAAAGACTATTCCCGCTAAACTGAAAGAAATGCATTCTTAAAGCAATACATGTAGAAGGAAGAGATACCCAGTAACAGCCTAATAAAAGCCACACAAATTTTGCGAACACTGGCATTAATGTAACATTAATACCACTTTACACTGCCGTTGTGGTTGAAATGAGAACAAAATGGATTTAAACTTCAACTTGAGGGGACTGGAGGAATACCATAGCGGTTAATGTGCTTGCCTAGCAAGCATAAGGCCCTGAGTTCGATTCCCCAGCACTACATAACTGGGCATGGTGGTGCTTACTTGTAGCCTCAGCACTTGGGAAACTAAGACAGGAGAACTACTGTGAATTCAAGGCTAGTTTAGGTTATATAGTAAGTTCAAGACCAGCCTAGACTACATAGCCAGACCCTGTCTCAAAAACAAAACAAACAAACAAAACAATCAACTTCAGGACTTGGAAATTAATTTCCTGGGTAACTGAGTATTGCTAAACATCTGATTATCAAGGAAGACTTTCTAATTTCTCTTCACTGAAGAACTTTATATAAAATGTAAAAAAAGTCATTTTATGTCAGACCCAAGTGAGGTTCTCTTCCTCATCAATAAATCCTAGGAAATGTGATGTGGTACACTGATGTGTAATATAAAGAATTTTATCACACAATTTTGTATTTATAACTTTAAGTCAAGTATATCAACCACAGCAATACAGTCTCGTGTACCTGGTAATGTAGGAGGGAACATTCTAGAGCTGTTATGATGGCCTTAGGGTAAGAGTCAACAGGAGCAATGTAAAAGGGACTTAATAGCTGGGTCCTGAATGAAGCAACTGCACACCACACCACCAGAACAGCACAACTACCCCTTTCATCTGCCACAATCAAAAACTTGAATGGGGCCAGGGGCTTAACTCAACAGTTACGGCACTAGCCTGGCAAGTGAAAAACCCTGGGTTCAAGTCCCCAGTACCACATAAAGCTGAGCATAGTGGCACATGCCTGTAATCCCAGTCATCCCATGCCTGTAAGTATTTGGGAGGCTGAGGCAGAAAGACTGCTGTGAATTCATGGCCAGCCTGTGCCACACACTGAGTTCAGGAAGAGCCTGGACTACAGATGAGACTCCACCTCAGGGAAAAATAAATAAATAAATAAAAAAGGCAACAAAGAAAACAGACCAACCAAAAACAACAAAGTACAAAGTTGAGGGCTCAATATGAAAACTAGAAAATATTTTGCCTGTACCAGAAAACCCTAACAATTTGCCTTGTGCATTAGCATGGTCCAGTCTCTTCAAAGATCCACATTCACAACTATCTCCTCCAACACAGTATTTTATCCTCGCTTCACAGCAAACTTTCAGCTAGCCAAAGTGAAAAGTTCTCCACTCCACAAAGTATGCCAGAACAAAAATTTCAAAGCATCCTTGGAACTCAGTATCTACATATGGAGGGAAACTCCAAAACCCGATTAACCTATATAAAATTGTTGCACAGTGATAATAATTGGGACAAAGTCATAGTTTCTATAAAGTTCTCTAAGGTCAGAAGGACACAGGGGCACATGCCTCTAATCCCAGCTGTTCTTACAGCTGAGGGAAAAGGATCACAAGTTCAAGGCCTGACTGGGCAACTCAGAATGATCCTGCCTCAAATAGAGGGCTGGGCTGTGGTTAGTGACAGAAAGAACCTGGACTTGGTTCCCAGTACCATAGGAAAAGAGAGGAATAAGTCTGTGACCTTAAAAAATTAATAACTGCTGAGTGGAAACCACCCCAAAGTCTTTGCTAATTTCTGTGCTCAAAAATCTGTTTGGCAAAATCTATAACATATATTTTCACCTCCCTCTACATGTTAGCTAAAGTCCTCTACAATGTCACCAACTCACAGAGGCTTTAAACCTGTCCTGATAATTTTATGTACCATATGATTCTAATAACCAGATTTTTCCTTTAAAGATATGCTTTCTTTCGTGCAGGCTGGGCTCACAATTTTTCTTTCTGGAATGTTTGACCATATTCTCAACCAAACCAATATAAGAAAAAAAAAAAAAGAAAAAAGACCAAATGGTCTCTAAAGTTACAGTATAAATGCTACACCTATAAAAATTTCCCTACCTATTCCCTGAAATTAGCCTGGCCATTACCTTTGCCTTGCAGTACTGTGCACATTTTCTCTAGCACTTGTCATGTTCCATCTGGACCTATGGTTATGACAATATAGTGTCATCCTCATTATGGATCACCAACAGTGGCGCAGTGCTTTAATATAAGTAGCTATACAACTAAATACAATTTCTAGGGAGTCTGAGATGAAAACAACACAGAGTAAACAACATGGAGTAAAATATCTCAAAAATATATGGCAATTTCTTTCCTTGAAATTTACAAGATAGGCAATACAACCCCATTTTATATATATATACAAATTCAAACGCACAAACTCATACAAATAGAAACTCAATTTATTTATCCAAAGTCTATGAACAAAGAGCCTTAAGAAAAATAAATGGACTCTGAAAATTGTAACGTTACATGATATATAATTAATCATGACAGTTACAGACCATATGTGACCACATTACGTTTAACTATCAGTCTCTAGCATAGTTTTGCTAAAGTTTTCTACAGCTAAAATTCACTCGTTGAAATGATAATTACTTAGGTTGGTTTAAGACCCCCCTCAAATATCATGATTAAATTAAATTCTAAAATTTTCAGAAATATACACAGGAAATTGAGGATGTGAAGTTTCTTATTTTATGACTATATTATATAAAGTAAGTACATTAAACAGCTACAAATTTTTAAATTAAGACAGATTATTTTATCTCTTTTGTTATAAATTTCAAATTATTTTATTCTTAAGAGAGATTCTCACAAGAATTCTGGGAGCAGTGAGAAAAGACATTTTGTACTTTACATTATCAATCTAAGCATGAGAAAAACCCAGTTATTTTCCCAGGCAAGAATGTTTCTTTGAGTAGCTTGAAGACGCTACAGTAGACCGTTGTAGGCAGATGCAAAAGGGATAATAAGGTGAATAAACAAGATGATATTCCTCCATAGCAAATTTAAATACTAAATAATTATTATTTTATATGGCTTTGAACATCTTATAGAAAATCTATACTAATAAAAATCTGGCTCCTGGGCTATTCCATTTCTATTCTTCTACTGCCGAGACTGTATTTTAATTTTTATAAAAGCATTGAAAATCGTTTCTTTACACATTGTATTACCCTAGGCACTTTATATTAACTTATGTAAAATACAATAAATAACTACGCTTAGGGAAGATATTAGAAAAAGTAGTATATGGAGAAGAGTGACATAAAAATGCACTTACAATGTCAAATGTTTTACGATTAATAAGCCACATTATAATTAACAGCTTTAATAGACTGAGTCATATAAAATTGTATTTTTGGATATTCCTTCTTATATATTAATTATCCTCTGAAACACTTATTATATGGAAGGGATTAGTCCAAAACAATTCAGAGCTCATTTATTTTAGTATATTATGATATCTAAATCTCGACTGAAATTAATCTTGGGTGAAAACTCCATGATTCCAAAAGCTAATAGTGACCCTCTTTTCTCTACAGAATGTAGATCATATGTGAAAAAACAACTGATGACAAGTACAGTGTGGCAGATTGGTAACCAGTAAATTTAAATTGTAGATATTGATTCTGCCACTATGGTACTACGTAAAGTTTACCAGATTTTTTCATAATTCCTTTACAATGGAGGCTTAGTTTTATATTCTAATCTAATGGTGCTTTGACTTATAGAATAAAAACGTTTTATAAATATAAAATATCAATATTAATGCTGGGTTATAAAAAGAATTACAAAGGAATAGATACTGATTATTCAGATATAAAAACATAAGTGCCATATAAACAAATATACTTCTTTTAAAAAGTTGAAAGGCAATGAAGGATAAAGAATAGCTAAGTGTATTGTTAAAACCATTACCACAACCAGAAACTGCATGGCTAAAAAAATAACCAGTTTCTATCCTAAAAATATTACAAATTAATAGTTTCTCTATTTTAGAATGTTGAATAGTAACACCTACAATGAGCATTAGGAATATTACACAATTATGAAGCCATTTTATAATTCCTCATTGATTTTCAAGTTAAATGTATTTTATTCTGGACAAACTCCAACATATTTTTATACAGAAACGGTTCTACAACTTACTAAAATATTCAAAGACAGCATCTTAAACCAAAAGAACGGAACTACAAAATGGTTAACGACTAAACGGGAAAGGAACAACATATCAACTTTTGTTACTGATGATATTCATTTGGGGGAAATTTTTTTTCAACTCTAAATGTATTAAAGAAGAGAGTTAGAAGGACCTACAGATTAGGACTACTCAAGAACCACGCTCCTCACTATGCGGAGTTCTACAGTAACAGTGTGAAAATCTTTATTATTCAAGCTCTGAATAAATGTGTCACTGATCGCAAACTTCTAACTCACGCATAGGTTTTAATATGACTGCACTGAAACTCTTAATTCAAGATTATGAAAAATAAGTTAGCTGTTCACCTACCAAGACCCCAATGTAATTTTTGCAACATCCAAGTGACTGTTACAGGTCAAACCAATTTGAATTAAAAGTGCAACCTTACTCCTAAAAACTATGAACCACAAAACATTACTTAAGATCTTCACATTTGTTTTTTTTTTTTTTTTTTTAATTCTTACTGTAATGAAGTCATTCCCTTTAACCATTCTTCCTTGGTAAAAAATCCCATGCTTTCAGCCTCCAATTTCCATGCTAACACTAACATAATAATCTGAAAAGAAGAGAACACAAAGGATAGAGGAAAAGTCAGCACAGAGATAATCATGTCTGTATTTATCACAGAAAATATTTCTATACAACTATTTCCATTCCTTAACTATTCAAGAGTACTTCCTATAGATTAATTATAAAGAAATGGATGTATCCCAATTTTTTAAAAGTAAAAACAGGTCTAACTGCTAAAGACATTAGAACTTCACTTTATTATTACAAATGACATTTGCATCAAAAGAACACTTGTCCAAATTAAAGGATTAAAAATATCCTAGATGCAAATTTACAATATTAAACATCAAGAAACAAAATCTTCACAGAAGATTAAAATCTCAATTTTCAGAAAATTTATTACGATGATGTACCCCACTTATATTCTACTTAGATATAACATACATTTTCAGGTTCAACACCAATGTCTTCACAAAATTTTTCCATTCCTTCTGGCCCTACAACTTCATCAGGACCTTCAAAGACAAAAATAATTTAAGTATTTTATTATACCTTAATAGCTATATAAAGCCATTATGCAAAAGGCATCCACGAATACTACAACATAATATTTTACAAATAGCTGAAACTGAATTTTCGTATAGCTTCGGTAAAGTGAAAAATTTGCTATAGGATTCAGAACTTAAAACTTTTCAAGGAAAATTTTAAGCTTCTTATGGAGCAGTGAAGAAAACCTTTATTAGAATCAATCAAGAGTTTGTATAAAAACTTGGTATTACCTATTAAAATATTTTCTGTGTGCTTTCATGTACTCTTACTGTGGCTGATGAGACCCAGGATGTCAAGATGACAGTACTAACAGTAGAGTAAGGTGTCAGAAGATGAAGTGATGCTATTTACTTCCTAATAGCATATATTTAGAGAACTGTTTTAATTAGAGTATGTTAAATTTGTAACATAAAAAGCAAACACAGGATTGGGAGATAGAGCTCTGTTTCTTTAGTATGTGCAAGACACTAAGTTCATTACCAAAGTAAATGAATAAAAAGCATACAGTGTAAGACTGCTAAAAAGAAAAAGACTGTACTTTTACATATGTCTGGAAGAAAATAAATATCAGATTACAATTTTAATGGAAGAAAACAGTTTCTTAAGCTATGGTAAGATTTATGATTATATTCCAAGTTTTTCCCTGATGCAATAAGCAAGAAGGCCTGCCTTCATAGGTGCCAATTATGATTACAAGAGAAAATGGAAGAGACATGCTAAGAAATGTCTCTCACAGAAATAGTCCTTTAAAAAACAGGAGATGAGTGATTACAATCTGATTAGAATGGAGTTAAATTTGGTTATATACAACCTCCCATTCTCACACGGATAAGCCCTATAAATGTTAAGTGACTTCCCAAAGCAAAGCAAACAGTAACAGATCTTAAATTCAAACTCTGGAAAGTCTATGCCAATCTTTTCCCTAACTGCATGATGTTATAAATGTTCTGATGCATTTCTTTTCAATAAATCCACTCCTTGGGTAAAACCTCCAAACCTAAGTTGAACTAACTTCCAGGCAAGTGACCTAAGAAGCCACGGAAACGATTTAGTTCACTCTACCAGTGCAGTTCATCAGCTGGACAGCCTGTTAGGCCCATATAATTTTAACCTTATTTAAAGTATAAGATGTTCCTCCCAACCCCCATACTGAAGACTGAATCTAGGGCTTTTGTACTGAGATATACTCCACGCCCTATAATTCTGAGACAGATCCAAATGGCGATTCTCCAGGCCCAGTTTCCCAGAGTACTGGGATTACAGGCATACAACACCATACCCAGCTCTTTATAAGACCTTCAAAAATATCCTTCCACTATGACTTTGTTTACTACAGATCCAATATACAGTTAGCCTTCTATACCTGTGGATTCTGCATTTGCTGATCAAAAACAGAGGAGAAAAAACTGCATCTGTACTGGTCATGCACAAGCATTTTTTCTCATAATAATTCAACCATTTACACGACAGTAGCTATTATAGGTAATCTAAAGATGATTTAAGTTATACAGGAGGATATATATTGATTATATGCAAAATCTGCCCCATTTTATATGATGGATTTGAACATTCTCAAGTTTTGGTATCTATGGTGAGGGTACAGTTGCCCTGGGATCAATCTTCCCATGGATAAAGAGGAACAACTATATTAATGATTCTTGTTCATTTAAATATCACCCAAGAGGAACAGGTCACAGGAAAGGGCAAAGTCATCAGGTATATCACAAACGGCCTCTACTAATACTGTTAACAAGTTTTGTGCTATTTTCAAAACCAGAACAAACACATTTAACTTTCTGATTTTTATTTTTAGAACTATAAAGAAATATTTTCAACTACTATTAAAAGGCAAGGCCTAGTGCTTTGCCAACAACAGATGCACAGGACAGGACAAAAGAAAAAAAAGGTACTCTGTGACATAGCACCTTTATCATAAACTACATAAGAGCAGATGCCAGTATTGGAAAAACATCATAGCAAATATACAACTGGTAAATCGGATCCTCTAATCCTATTACTACTTCAATACTAATAGCCAGCATTTATTGAATCTTACCACACACCAGGTAGTATGCTAAGGCTGTGGCATGCATTGTTCTCAGTAGGCACAACTACTCTTTTCAGTCTAATGAGACACATCCCCATTTTAAGGCCAAAACAGCTAATATTTATTTGGTAAACAACTGGTCCCTCACTATTCAGTGTTCTGTTCAGCAGGCTTCCCCCCAGCCAGCTTACACAGAGGCCTACCACTGTTTCTGAGAGCCTATAAAATCCTTCCTTTCTCATTAGTCCCTAATCCCCCACATTGATTACTTGTATCATACTCCACAATTTCTAAGTAGGTTGCCCACCTATATGTTTTCAATCTGCCTTCTTTATTAAGCAAAGACTCCTGCAGGCAGGATCATATATGGATATTCACTATTCCAACCCCAGCACTTAGCCCACTGACCGATTCAAACAAGGCTCAATGAGTATTTATTGAATCGTTAAGTGAATGACAGAAGTTAACGTCAGGTAAGATTTTTATAAAAGTGAAAATCAGTTGCTATAGCCACAGTCACACACATATTTACACATATTTAAATAAAAAATAAATACTTTAACACAGCAGTAAAGACCTGATCTCTAGAGTCACATCAGGCTGGAGTTTGAATGTTGGCTTTTCTAAGTTTGACCTTGACCAAATTTCTTAAGCCTCTGATTTCTTATTCATAAAATGAGGATAAGAAAATCTATTAGATAGGATGAGCATAAGTACAAATTACCTATTTCACACAATTCCTGGAAAAGTGCTAGCCACCATTACGTTGACTGTTTAAAAATGCTAACATAGGAAATAAATGTTTGACTAAAATGCTATGATATCAAATTCCAAGGAAAGGTAAAACAAGCAAGCATGAAAAGAAGTCATTATTTTTATGGTACCTAATGATGTTTATTAGTGAAATAAGATGAGTAACTTTAGATTCTATATCATGTACACCAGTAAAACTGGCATTTTGAATAATGGGTCAACACCTTAAATGGAGGTCAGTAAGAAAATGAATTCCCTTCATTTAAATTGGGTTAGTGGTTGTCTTGGGATGCCAATAATAGCTTTTTCTTGGTCTAGAAAGAATTTGTTCTGCTACTAAACAATTTTAAAATCATACTTCTGGGATCCTTCAACAGATACCATTAGGGGAATTGCTGTCTCCTTCTCAAAACACTCTTTCCATACATTTGGCCTAAACTTCCTGTCTGTATGTCTTAACACAGTTTAGCACTAAATGTAAGGCAATCACTACGGACACACTTTTATTTTAAACCAAGACTGAGAATAATGATAAAAGAACACAAACAAAATATAAAACCATGACAGCAAGTAAAACAAAGAGAAAGATGGAAAAGCGAAGTTATAACATCATAACATCAGTTATTTACATAGGCCAAAATTACCCTGAGGAGAAAAAAAAATTGTCATACATGCTTATTATGAATAGAAAAGCAGCGTCTTTTTCACGTACTGGCTTTTGCCTAACTCCTTAGCCTCCACCCTGGTTGGCTTTGACTCTCACCTCTACACTATGCATCATTCTGGATTTAGCTGAGATTAATTAGCTCCTCCAAGAAGACTTCCCTGACACTCCTATTAAAGCTACATTACATACTCCTCCTACAAACTTTCAAAGTGTATCTAATATAATACTTATCACAGTATGTTCATCTCAATCTATTTATTTAGTCATCTCTACTAAAAGTAAATGGCTAAATAACAATCACTGAGGGATAAATATTGCTCAGTGATATATCTGATGGTTAAATCTTGTCCTATGTTTCTTCAAAAGTTTCAAAAAATGTTATCTTCTCATTCAGAAAATTTTCCACAAAGATGTCAAGATAGTGAACAGAAAATATATAATGTATAATTTTATAATGTATTTTGTTTTCTAAAATACTGAATAGAAAAAAAATTTCAGTACCAGTAGAGCCTCTACACTAAGCTATACCCCAACCATTTCTTTATTTTCTGAGACAGAGTTTCATTAAATCACTGAACTGCCCAGGCTGAACTCAAACTTGCAATCTTCCTGCCACTATGTCCAGCTTATAAAAAATATTTAATCACGCATTTTTGGGTCTCCAGAATATTATTTCAGCCAATGGATGTAAATAAGTGAACCTGTCTCTGTTTACACATTGTTTCTTTTTTTTTTTTAAAGGAAATATCAACCTGCAATGGCACCAAATTCGTAGCCAACCCACAATTCTTGGTCTTGATCCTAATCCCAGCACAAAGCACTTAAACAGCAGATCTACAATAATTCGTTAATTAAAAAAAGAAAACCTTTTAAATGCATTTGACTGAATTTTCTTACATTAATTTCATTACCTGCGTACTCATAAAACCAAGCCAGGCACTTCTTGCTTGAAAAATGTTCCTCTCCACTTATTAGTCTAGCAGGGGGTTGGGATCTGCAATAGCTTAGAAAACACACAAACACCTAAGATTTTCATCAAGTTTCAACTGTTAGTAAAAAACTATGCTTGATTCAATTTAAAATGTTTTTTAATGATAGCATGAGAGAAACAATGGAGTTAAATATGTGTAATTTCAAATCTTAGTCTATATGTAAGTTTTTTGTCCTATGAAACCCAAATGCTACTTTGCTCACTATCAAACTCCAAAAGTATCAGCCAATATTATCAGAATTCAAGATTATACACTTCAACCTTTCTCACTGCAGGACTGGTTATGTACTACACTGTGGGTCTGCAACTCTGTACACAGAAAATGTATTTGTGTATAACTTGGATATACGTCAACACAAAACCTTACAACAGTGTATTTCGATACTAATGTTTCAAAATAAAATACTAAAAGTTGTTTATCACCTAAAGCCTAAATGGATTAAAGATAACACTACAACTTAGAATCTATGATTATATGAATTTCTAGGTTAATAAAGTAAAACTGCAACAAAAACTCCTAAAAATACACAATGAGCAAATTATGCCAAAGCTACTTAGTCTCAGATTTTAGGATTTTTTTCCCATAAAAATCATCAAAAGTGGAGAATATAAAAAAATGACCTCTAGGCATTAATGGACTCCAGAGAGGCTTTCTGTAATTCCATACTGTAATGTAAAACAAGCATACCACAGTTACAGAACTGATCGAGCATTGTAAGTATCTAAGTTCTCATACTATCTGCTCAGCTCTTCTAATATGCTTGGTTTAAATAATTTTGATACATGACCCACTTAAGATGATCAAATGTTACAGCAATAACTGATTCTATTTTTCATAAAAATATGAGCTAGTAACCATGCCAAATTCTCATGTTAGCTACTAAGTATAAGAAAACTGTATTCTCATAATAGCCCAGAAGCATTTCTCAGGATCTTTTTGCCAAAAATACAAAATGAAAGAAAAAAAGTGAGCTATTACAAAACAGGAAGACATGGGCTATAAAACTCACTTCTCTCACGTTTTAAGAACTAGAGCTCTCTTAAAGGATGAGTCTATTACTTCCTCCAATCCTGGCTACTGTCTTGTTTTAATGGCAGCATCGTAAGTTGTCACATTGTCAAACACTGATACAAACCCACTCCAAGGTGACTGGGAGCTCTTTTCACCTGCTCACATCTAAAACGCAAGGAATTTTTTTCAGCGTACAGTGTTCTGTGATGGCCGAATAATAAGCTCCAAAGAGACCAAAGAGCTATAACTATAATTCTGCTTTCTCTTTCTCCAAGAGAATACAGAATACAGTAGCTCTAAATTAATATTTATACATACAGCGAACCGTGTGCTGAATGCTAGAAAACAGCATCCAGAGTCTTTCAAGCTCCACACAGCGAAATTGCACAGACGGAGGCTTTTCGACAAAAATGGGGATCCCACAATTGAAACAGGCCTCCAGCTGGGATTGTCCAGGTTAGGTCACTGCAAATACTAAAACCAAGGAGGCTGTCAAGACCACCCAGGGTCCGCTTCCTTCTTGACATTCTCCTAAGTAATTATACAAGTTATCCTTCTCGGTTTGGAAAAAAGACGGAGGGATCCAGGGAGTACAGTGTAGGGGGAAAGACCATAATTTACAAGTTTCCCCACTTCCCAGGGCACGCAGGCTCCCACGCGGGGAGACTTTTCCAGTCCCCCTCCCCCATAAACGCCGAAGCGCACGTACACGTGCGAACACGAGGTCTGGTCCGGCGCGGAAACTCCTAGTTCTGTATCCACCGCCTGGCGTGAGCAGAGGGATCTCACCTCTTTTCCGATCGCCTCACAGGGGTCTCACCTCTCTCCGCCTAGAGCCCTGGCGGCAGGACCCGACTGTTTCTTAGCTGTCCTGCAAAGGAGGAAGGGGAAAGACCGAAGGGCGGAGGGAGGTGATACCTGGAGATTTTACACTTTTTGAGGCCTCCGTCTTCCGCTACTGCCGTTGCCACCCCGGATGATTTTCTCTTCTTCTTCACTGGCATCTTCCGCCCTCCCCGGCAGGGTGGGCAGGGGAGCCGGGGAAGGGGAGCGCGGTCTGCGCGGGGGCCCTCAGCTCTGGCACCCGATTCCCCGCGACAGCAGCAAGCGGAGGCGCCTACGAGCCAGAGCGCACCGGGCCGCGCCAGCTGCCGCCCGCCCCACGTCTCCTCCTCGTCCTTCTCTGCCCGGGGCAGAGGCAGTTCGGTGCCAACGGACGCCGCGGCTCGGCCTCAGTAGGAGGTTATAAGGCGGGCAGAGCAGCACCTCCACTAACCACGGAGAGTTGGAGGCTGAATTTTACCCGGATGCGAACTGCCCAGGGCCGGAAGTGACGCAAGCACGAACGGCTTGGCGGCGGCGGGGGTTGCAGAAGGCGTGGTTCTTGTCAGCCCTCGCTTCCCTCAGGCCAGGTAAGAGGGAGTCATTCCGACCCGGGAGAGCTGGAATCGTGTTTCCTGTGGACCAGCAAAACTCAAGGTCCTTCTCAGCGAATACTGGTAATTCTCGTGAAATTTCCACCCTGCCTTAATGTTGGTTGTCAGCACCAAGAAACGTTTATGAAAAATGCAGTTGACATTAAAAATAACTTGGAAAAGTACCGTAGGTTTCATTTCTAAACCTTCCTTCACAGTATTAGTTTTCTTCCTACTCCTTAAAAATATTGCTAACACCCCGCATATTTTCTCTGTGAGCCTGAAAACAGCGTCCCACTCCCTCACTGTCACTTTTATCTTTACCTCTGTTTTCTTTCTTATATATTGAAAGATAGGTCTGCCATTTTTATTTTTACAGAGCGCACCTCTCAGATAAGATATAGTAGGTAGTCGCTGACTTAGTATAGAGGAACTGGGGAACATTTTTAAGGGGCCTCTCCCTAAACCGTAATATGAAAACACTGTACTTTCACTTCCGTAGAAATATTGTTTGTAAAAAGGGTTATTGTACATAATAATAACTCATTAAATGCGTGTAAAATCATGTCTGTAAACCAATCATGATAGTAGATGAGTACAAATAAGAACTGATGTGGTTCTGGTGAGACTACCTTCTCCCTGACACCTTGACATCCTAATCTGGAATATCAGAGTTTATCAGTGCTGTTAATGATTCAGGATGGATGTTTGACCCAAGCCAGGCCAGTGAGTGCTAATGATACAAAATTCAGCCATTTATTTCCTATGGGAATGAAACCAAAACTCAAAAAAAGAAAAAAATAAACAGAATCAAGCAAAAAGACAAAAAATTATACATGAATATATGATCTGAGTCCTCAATCAGTGATATGCCCGGAATTTTCAGTTATGTAAGCCAATTTCACTCTTTCACATATGTATTAATTTCTCTGTTATAACCAAAAGAATGTGAAAACCTGTAATCCTTCAGCCCAATTAAAAATGCATGAGGCCAAAAAAAAAAAAACCCCTCAATCAGATCAAGTCATTAAATAGAACCATCCACACGAAGAGGACAGAGGAACATGTATAATACCCAGTGCAAAAAGAAAAATCTAGAATGTCAGAAAATCTACAAGACAAATGAACTATATTCCACAAAAAATTATTAGGAAGAGTTAAGAGAGAAACTTAGAAGAGACAAAGGGATATAGTAATCCTTTATAAGGCTAGAGATTGAGCCCGGGGCTTTGTACATACACAGCAAGCACTCTACCACTGAGCTATTATATAACCCCAACCTCAACCACTTTCAGTATGGTGTTTGCTTGAGTTTCAACTAAATTTAACCAATTCTATGATATTTATGGGCCCAATAAGAATTTTTAACACTAGCTGGATATTTGATGAAATTCTAAGATGTGTAAAACTCATCAATGGTGACAGCATATCAGGGATACTTGGGGCCTGGAATGCAATGGGGTTGAAGGAAGTTATTGGTAAGACCGCAAAGATGGGCAAGGGAACTTTTTTTATATAATAAGTGTATTCTCTGTCTTTATTCAGAGACTGGCATATGTATACTTTTCAAAATTCATTAAACACATATACTTGTACACACATAGAAATGGGTGCCCTTGATTGTAGAAATATTTTTTCTCAATAAAGTTTATTAAAATATACAAGCTAAAAGGACACAAAATATTAAACATTATAATGGCAAGCATATCAGAAACACCCAAGCTTATCTCTTGAAGAAATCAACTACAAAAACTAAACCTCTTTTTCCAAAAGAGGAGAAAAGGAATGCAGTAAAATCTAACAGATGAGAACAAATGAATTCGAAGGTGAAGTTCAAGACATGTCCTTATAGACAAATGAACTGGGGCCCAATCAAAGGACAACTTCATAATGTCGATCTACAGCAAAATACAGTGCTGTTGTAAACCAGACCTATTGCAGGCCTTCCATTCTTTTCTAAATAGAAGATTTTGCTGTGGTTATTGTGTTTTTAGTCATTAATATTAAGAATGGGTAGCACAAATTTTCTTATAGTTCTTGGATTACTGAATGATATGTAAACACTACTAGACTAATGGCAGAAGACTCCACCATACCTGTAGATTCCAGATGCTGTGCTAAATGCAGTGATTGTGTAGGAGCTTATTTGCTGCCATAGAATTATCTGAATAAAGACAAAATGCTGGATTTATGTATGAGATTCCTTCAGTCTGTAATAGTCAATGACCACTGAAACCAAGAACTGTGCTGATTTTAAGGACATAAAAAACAGATAGGCTCCTGAAATCATAGAGCTGACAGCCTGGGAGGGGAAATTTAAGTACCCTAAGAGAACTTCCAAATAAAGAATAGGATAAATAACCTATGACTGCCACTGCTATCAAAGGGATGGCAATTTCTAGTCATGTAGACGATAGCCAACCACCTCTGCAGTGCCTTCTCTAGTCAGTAGCTAATACCACCACTGTACCTCTGTTCTTACAAGTCAGCCTTTCACCAGGCATGGTTGTACAAGCCTGTAATCCCAGCACTCAGGAAACTGAGGCAGGAGGATTGCTATGAATTCGAGGGCAGTCTGAACTGCATAGTGAGTTCAGGACCAGCCTGGACTAGAGAATAAGACCTGGTCTCAAAAAAAGAAAAATAAAAAGCCTCAGTCTTTCATTATCTGAATTTCTCTTTTTAAAAAGTGAGCATATTGATAGTTTTTCCACATGAGTGATACAGAAATGCTGCATCATGTAGTTTTAATATTTTATGAAAGATGTGTTCTGGTTCTGGTCCAAGGAAGAAGAGAGTAACTTTAGGAAAGATGCATAACTTTTATCTTTCATCTTACCTTCTCTTATATAAAAGGATGTTTTTAAAAAGCTCACAAATAATAGCCTCTGTAATGGCAGTGGGCATAATACTTGTGTTCGATGGGGAAACAGGAGAAGGAGCTGAGACATACTTTCATCATCTAGTTGGTAGTTTGGTCATACATCCCTTGGGGTGGGGATAATTATAGAGCAAAACTAAGAAAAAGGTCTTTTTTTTAAAAGCTGAGTCTTTATCAAGGTAGCCAAAAATAGCGCCCTAAGATGTGTTAATTTATCTCTTCTGTACATAGCTTACTATTTCCTAACACCACTTTAAAAAGATTTTTTTTCCACTTGCCAGAACAGCAAGCCACAGACATTAAGTGAGGTATGGGATGCAGCATGTTGTGGTGGCACTGGATCTACACAGACGCTCTTCTTTCTGCACATTAATGCAGATTGTCAAAACAATCTTTTAAGTCAAAAGTTTGTTAATGTTTCTATACTCATAAACCCAGAGAAGGCTGACACAAAAAGAACAATAGAAATGAGATGTGAGATAGGATCTTCCATTTTGATGTCTCAGCAAAGCACATAGGAATTCCTAGTATTTCAAGTGTGATGCAAGTATGGAAAATTATGGAATATACGCCACTTACCCCATGTATTGTAAAGGTTGACCGTGTCTATAGGTTGCCTTGAGACCCAGAGTAAAGACTAGCCAGTATCTGGAACATTACTTGTCATCATGACAGAGAAAAGGGAAATATGCTGAACCCTATGCTGGTGGTTAAAGGTTCTGCCCTTTAAGCAAGAGAATTTATGTTGTCCACAGAACTCATTCCACAGATTCAAAAGATAGAGCTGCAAAGGAGGCATATGAAAAGAATGAGTTGTCCTGTTTTCCATCTCTACCCAAATTCTGGTACAAGGGCTTTCCCATCCATATCAACACTACGTTTTTAAACATAAGCAACTATACCATCAGAGAACTGAATCTTTTTCTTTTTCAGATACTGAAAACAGAGTTGTCTATACATGGTAATTTAAATCTGCAAATTCTTGAGTCTTAAGCATGACTTCTTCTGGAAATCCATAGGTGACAGAGGACAGTTCTGAAGGCTCCTGGTGAGGATCAGTCAGCACAGAGATCAGTTCACATGGAACAGTGACTCTACGGAAGGAAATATTAATGATTTGCAAATAACGTGCCATTTATCTAGAACCTACCTTGCTGTGGTTACTGGCACTGACAGTATGTTAGATGTCTCTTGATGCTGATTACATCCCTAATCATGAGATAATCAAAGGGTTACACCTTCGTTCTAGATTCAGGGACTACTTCCAAGTTCCAGCCCGGTGGTGGTTTGGATCTGAAGTGTCCCCCCAAAGCCTCATGTTCCTATGGATACTGTGTAGAGTTGGAGGTGGGGCCTGGCTGGAAGGGGTGGATACTTAGGGCTTAACCTGGAAGGGTGTGTGCCCTTTCTTCCAGTCTTTCTCTCTCTGCTCTACCATCCTGTAAGGATCTCTGTCTCTGAAACTCTGGCTCCAGCTCTAGCTAAGGCCCCACCATGTGATTCCATCATTTTTCAGCCCCACCCATGAATCTAACTGTGAATTTCTGAAACTTTAAGCTACAATAAATCTTTCCTCCCTAAGTTGTGGATGTCAGATATTGAGTAACAGTGATGAAAAAGTAACGAAGACAAGCCCTGTCCAGTTCTTTAATTTCTCACCTAATTAAGGTGACCTTTGTGTATTGTGGCATCAACTTTGATTTTCTCTTTCAGGGCTCAGATCTTTATATTGCAAGAGCCATCTTATTTGTAAAGAAGACATGGCTGTGGGAATCAAAACTGTAGATGTTTTAGTAGCAGTTTTTAAAGATATTTCAAGATCATAATTTTGAAATAAAAAGTTAAACCAATCTTTTTTTGGAAACATTAATTTTATATATATAATTCTCCTTGAGGCAACGAGATTGACATTGACAATAATGGTCCTGAGCAAGAATGCAGAAAATAAACACACAAACATTCTTCCCAGATATTCTTTCTCTACAGGCTAACCACCTAGAAGATTCTTAGGCAGCCTGAACTGTACTGTTCCACATTCCATATGCAGCTAAGGCTTCCGTCTGTACATTCTGCTCTTATAACTTACAATTAGAACCAACTGAATCATTTGTGAGACCCACAGTAAAATGAAAACACAGAGCCCTTGTGCAAAAATTAATGCTTTACGAAAGCAGAGTATTAAATCGTATGAGATCTAAGTAAGCATGAAGCCCTGTGAGATTGCACAGGTTGCATACTGAAGCTTGTGTGAAGCCTGCCCTAACATGCTGTAAAAGCAAGCTAAAGCCTGATTGACCTACAAAATCATTAAAGGAGGCCCATTTTTATAATGAACATTGTATCAACAAGTGCTGTGTTGACAAACTGCCATTCTTTCTTAGTCTCTTTCTTAGAGCGAGAGAATTTGTTTTGAGGCCAGGAGGTCTAGAATTGAGGGACCTTTATTTGGCAAGAGATTTCATGCTACATCATGCCACGGTGGAAAACAAACAGAAAGGCAAAAAAGCATGAACACAAGACAAAGGGAATGAAAGAGATCAAACTTAACTTTTTAAACAAACCCACTCTTAAGACAGCTGCAGTGATCCCACCACTAGTCCACTCATGAAGGCAGCGCCCAGTAGCCTAATAACTATCTATCAGGATCCCACCTCAACACTGTTGCATTGGGATTGTCAAAGGAAGGAAGCCAATCATCTGTGTTATACTAGAACTTGATCATGCCAGGGAATTGTAAGATGCCCTGTAGAAAACATGCTTAGTTACCCCACTCAAGGGGTGACCCTAATATATACATTTTAGTTAGCTTTCTGTAGTTGTGATAAAATACTTAACATAAACAACTTAATTTTTGTTCGTTGTTTTTCTGTTTGTTTTGAGACAGGGTCTCGCTCTGTAGCCCATGCTGGTCCTGAACTCAATATGGAGCCCAGGCTGTTCTTGGACTCACTGGCAATCTTTCTGTCTCAGCCTCCCAAGTGCTAGGATTACAGGTGTGTGCCACTATGCCTGGCTTTTGTGGTGCAGGGGGAATCGAACTTAGGTCCTTAACTACTGAGCCATTCCTCCAGACTTGATTCGTGCATTTTTATCCCTTTACAGTTACATAACTTACAAAACCACCTCCCCAGCAGCCTCAAGTTTCTATTTCTCTCTGTAATTCAAAAATGTTAATTAGGCTTTAAATATCTGGCCTGTTCTTTGAGTCTCATACTTTACACATGGTGGTCAGTTTTGCATGTTAATAAATGTGCATGATATTTTCCTTGTTAATCTGTCAGGTTTCAGTTTGTTTCACAAACTAGTTATCAGGCCCTCAGAAGGAAAATATGGACTTCCCTTTGTGCACATAAGTGCACTTTTCTATTCATTTTAATGATCAGAGCAAGTCAAGATAGCCATACTTATCTTTAAAAAGGAGCAAAGAAGTGCAATCCTATTATGTGCCAAGAAAGATGAATGGCAGAAATATTTGTTAAATGAATGTAGAAGGGGCTGCTTGGAAGATGGGGCCACACAGAAACTTAAAATTTGTTACATGGAATCAGTAGTCATGAAGCAGTGAGCATGGAAATAAATTAGCAATTTAGCTGGTGAGCCCGAGATATTGTCCTTTGATAAAATACAAAATATTCAGTGCAGTGACACTATCTTTAATAAGAAAAAGATACATTGTGAACCTAGTGAATGCTAACTCTTATGAAAGTAGTTGGAGGCAGTGTTAACATGTGTTGACTACAATTGTCTGTCTTTGGCAAGACATTATAAACAAGAGGTAAGCTCACATGAGAACTATTTGATTTTTTAGAAAGGGTAGAATGGTACTACAAAACTCTAGAGATCAAAGACCTTTCAGGGTTACAGATGCAGACAGCTCCTAGGCCCTAAGTAATAAGAAATATGAATGGAAAAAAAGTCTTCAGTGATAAACACTTATGGAGATCTCTCAGTTATTTTTTTTGAAATGACACAATCTTTGGACAAAGATCAATCTTGCTATCCAAACCTATTGTTCAAGATAACTATCAAGTTGAGAGAGCAACTTGTGTAGGAGGCAAACACAAAGTAATTCCTGAAAATTACATGTAGGAAAGAACTAGTATATGAAATTCAGAATATAGGTGTAAAAGGAATTACATCAGAAACCTTTAGTTTCTGACAGAATTATATTGTTAAAGAAACCACATGCCTGGATGAAAACAGATTTGCATTGTTTGGTCCTTAAAAGAATCATCCATCTCCCAGACCTTCCTTGGCAGGAAGATCTGGTAACTTATCCGTTTAGTTTGTAGGTTGCTGTACTGTGCAGAGCTGCATCTGAACTTGATGGGAAAAAAAACAAAACAAAACTGTGCCTTTTGGAGTGCTTCAATCTCTCTCCTTTCTTGAATGATGTCTTCCAAATGTTCGCATTGACTTCCCAGCCCCATTACTGACAAGAACATTAGATATATGATAAAAATAACATTGAGTAGAATCAGTGAATATGTTTCTATTCCTCCTGAACTGAGGATTGAACTCAAGTTTTTTACATTGAACTACATAACCAACCTGTTTTCTTTTTTTAAACTTATTTAGAGACAGAGTCTTGGCTAAGTAACTCAGTTGCCCAGGCCAGACTTGAACTTCCAGTCCCTCTGAGTCTACCAGAGTGCTGGAAATATAGGCATGCACCACCATGCTTGACACATATGTATTTTCATAGCATGAAATTTCAAATTTTATATTTGATTGGAGATGTTTAGGGATTAAAGGTGGCCCACAAATTCTATAAAAAAAAGCAAGAGTTTTAACTCAGCCTTTTTTTTAGATTTATCCTAAGCTACCCTGATGAATAAGTTGACACTCTTAATTTTTGGTGTTCTATTTTCATAGCAACAGACTGTGATGTCAGAGTTATTTTATCACAGAATTCATCTAAAAAAAGATGTGAGGCTGTGAAGCAGAGTTCTGACTTAATTGCATGTTATTCAACAATCATTTTATATGAATAAATTGAAATGGAAAAAAGACTCAAAATAACCATTTATGTCAACATTTTTATTAGTAGTTACCATGGTGTCAGCATTTTACATCACTGAGTATATATTTTTAAAGTGATATTAAAAGGTATTCAGTTGTATGCCAAAGCAAGACTATTTCTTATAAATAAAAGTCAAGCTAGATCATTAACACAGTAAATAGAACCACACTAAAGCATCTAATAGTGTAATTAGCATTACTATAGAGAAAAAGATTACCTACTAATAAGTTTTGAAGTTTTTTATAGTAAGAGCCTTAATGCAGGAGTTTTGCTGGTATATTTCATTATCCCAAAAGGTAAAGTAGGAAGCAACATTTTTTATTAGAAAAAGACTATAATATTGTGTAGGCACAGCATACTTCATTAAGACAGCAATATGTAAGATGGCTTACATTAATGAAATGGCCTGGATAAGAGTGGACAGTTCAGCTGCTTGAAAAATGAATTGAAAAATGTTTGAAAAACATTTGGAGGTGTGGCCATCATTAGGACTGTTCCCAAATATTCTACAGCAATCCTTCATTTTGTAGAAAGGTATGACTGAACTTACCTGTACATTTGTGGTTATAGTGATCATCCGTTGTTTGGCCAATAAAACATAAAGAGGAGTAATATACTGAAACCTAACACTCAAATAAAAAATACTAATTATCTGATAGAGCCAAATATTTACATTATTTAAATGTACTGGGTTTTTTTTTTCCCATAGTGAAGCACAGGAGTGGTTTTTGTAAGAAACTCCACCTGGATTATGTTTTTCCTGTAATGTCTGTTGCTGGGTATGTTTGCTAGAGAGATAGAGGAAAATCATTCCATTTCTGGCTGAGTCCTCCAACTCTTCAGTCAAGTCCAAGATGAGTTAGGGAAAATGGATAGCAGGAGAATGTGTGAGAATTATCTTCAGCCATTTGTCACAGAGTCGCCAACACTAACTCACTTGTTTCCCGTTTCCCTCCTCTTCCTCCATACAGCTTCAATTCGATTACCTGCAGGAAGAACTGGCACTTTTCTTTATCTTCAAGTGATGGTAACCACGATTCATTGACTTAGGTGAAGAGTCAGAAGAACCAGATTTTCATTCTACAGAGAGGTAGAAAAATCTGCGTATAAACATTTTAATTTTTATATTTCATGTTAGAGTCTCAGGTAAGTCTGTGTTTCTATAACAAAATACCTTATCGATAATAAAACATTTATAAATCATAAAATTGATTGCTTATAGTTATGGAGAATGAGAAGTCTAAGATCAAGCTGTCTGCAGGTTTGGGTTTTGGCAAGGCCTTACTCCTCACAGATGGTGCTGTATCCTCACATAAAAGAAGGGGGAGACCCTTGGGTCTGTTATGAGGGCATTATGCTCTTTTATGATGGCAGAGTCCTCATGATCCAAACTAATCATGACCTCCCAAAACCCCGTTCCTTACTACTATCATATTTGAGAATTAAGTTGTGATATAAAAACTTGAAGGAACATAATCGTTCAGACCAGAGAAAGTATACATTTCATATACTGGTGGTTAAAATCAGTAAAAACTTCTTCCTAGAGTGAGCTCCATTTTCTGTAACTCTGAAGAAAAGTTTCTGAAATAACATACATTATGTGCAATTTCCTAGCGCTAAGAATAGAGATGCTTATTACCTTGATATAATAAAATGATATATATTAGGGTCCTCTGAAGAAACAGAAGACATAGGAAAGAGATAGTGGAGATAAGTTTCCTTTTAATGGTAATTGGCTCACACAATGATGGACAGTAAGCTATCTACATGCTGAAGAATGAGAAAAGCCAGTAGCAAAATTTATTTTGAGCCTGAATCCCCAGGACCCAGTGGAAGCTGTGGTGTAATTCTCTGTCCAAGGCTGAAAGCTGGAGAATGTAGGCAGCCATTGGTGTAAGTCCTATAGTCCCGAGGCTCAAGAGCATACAGTAGAGTTTCCCTAGAGAGCAGGATGTTTCAGCTCAAAAGGCAAGCACAATTTGGCCCTTCCTCCCCCTTTGTCCATCTAGGCCCTTACTGGATATGATACCTGCCCACACTGATGAAGGCATCTTCTCATTCTACTGATTGAAGTACCAGTCTCTTCTGAAAATACCCTCACAGAAACACTCAGAACCAAATACCTGGATATCCCTTAATATAATCAGGATGATGGGCATTTTTAAAAAAATGAATGAAATGAGTTTAATACATGAGGAAATATTCAATAACTAATATTGTAACATTAATACAAATTGCTCAGTATTTATCAAAAATGAGAAAAATAGAATAAACTTTTTCCTGTACTTTCATAGAGTAGATACAGGTGCTTTAGAGATAGTATAGAATAGTAGATTCGTGGAGGAACTAAATATTCAGGATATTCATCAGGTCAGAAATGGTTTGGCAGTAACAAGAAGACAGCGTCTCTTTCCCTGTCTTGGGCACTTTCATGGATGGTGTGAAAGCAGTGGTGTGACAGGCAGAATTTTACGATGGCCCTGAGGTCCCTGCTCCTTGCTATGGCTCATCTTATATAACCCTAATCCTGAAATCTGTGACTGTGATGAATATCACTCTCATGCTTAATTCATTAATCAGATAATTATGAGTTGGTCAAAGAAAAGATTATCACCTGTTCTAACCAGGTGAACCCTTAAAAGAAATGATTTTCTTATGAGATGTGAAGCATTGGTGTTCTCTATGGAAGTTTGGTATTCTCATATGTTAAAACTTTTTCTTATGAGTAGTACACTAATGAATGTAGTTTTTTGCCATGCATTATAAAATGTAATTGGAAGATCAGATGATCTTAGGTATTTGGGGAATCTATACTTTCTAACTGGCCAATGCAATGTATGATGCTACAAAATTATGCGTGAGTAAAAGACCCGAGTGAAAGATATTCAATAGATTTTATTGAATATTCATTTATATTGTTCCAAATTTCCAATTTCAACTATTCCTTAAGAAAATACCATTTGCATGGCTACAGGAATAGCACAGCAATTAGAGTGCCCACCTAGCAAGAGCAAGGCCCTAAATTTGATTCCCTGGCACCACATAAACCGGGTGTAGTGGTGTACACCTATATTCCCAATATTTGGGAGGGTGAGGCAGGATAATTGCTGTGAGTTTGGGGCTAGCCTAGGCTACACAGTGATTTTAGGACTAGCTTGGACAGTGCAAGACCCTGTCTCAAAAAAAACCCTTACATGTAGAGTTTTGATTTTAATATAATGAAATATTAAGAATTAACTGAAAAGGCTAAAAAAATTCTTCATTTTCTAACTACATTTTATGAAAGGATGGGTTTTCACCTTATGGCTCCATCAAAACATCGAATTGCAAGAGATAGAATGCAAAACTGATACAGAATCTGGCGAGACCTGACAGAGATTTGTACATATGTCAAACTGTGCCATTATTATTAAATTTATTTTTTAAGAAATAGATTTTGATAAAAATCTTGTATTATTAAATAATGAGTTTATTCTTGTATTTAAATAGATTATAGCTTTTTTCCTTTCCTTTTCCCCTGTGACATGGGTGATCGAACACAAGGCCTTTGCACTATCTCTCTGCCTTTTTATATATTTATTTCATACTTTGTGACATTTTTATGCAGAGTTGCCCAGGCTGGGTTTATACCTCTAATCCTCCTGCTTCAGCCCTCTAAGTTCTGGGATTGTAGGCAGGTGCCACTATGCCTTTCTTGCTTTAATTTCTAATGCAGTGAATGTTGACAGAAATAACATGCAGAAGCAAAATATTTTTTGACGTTTTTAATAATTTTTTAAAGTATAAAGATGCCCTGACATGAAAAAGTTTTGGAAACACCACTTTCAAAGACAGTGAAGAAAACAGGGCTCAGAAAGGTTTTGTTCCTCCATCTCCACTCTCATTACCTGCCCTCATTCCCTCTACCAGCCAATCTGCAATGCCTTTATCAGGGGCAGGCTCTGACTCAGCCTGAGAGGATCAGGTGACTTGGGACCAGATAGAAGAGATGAGTAGCTGCAGGGAGAGTTGCCGTGCTTTATTCCAAAAGCCCCTTTCGGAGGGAATGGACACTTTTATACAAAAGTGAACAATGGTGGTCGTTCTGAGCTCATGACCTTCTTTTGTGCATAGTACATAACATGTCATATATCGGTGTGTGGTTGTGCGCCTGCGCTACAAACCGCTGATACATTTTGGGCTGGATATTCACCTCCAGGCTCACTCAGCTCCCCTACTTTGTACATCAATGATTGTTTTGGTTAGAGTAACCCAAATTACTGGAGATTCACATTTAATGTAAAATGGTTGAAACACAACAAAGCTTGTTTCTTATATACTTAATAATTGTTGGCTTTACTTTGCATGGTAACTCAGAGATGATGGTCTTTATATTTTTTCTTTCTTGTTTCTTTTTTAGCTACATCCATGCAATTAGTAAAAAATAAAGGTGCATTGACTTCTTTAAACCTTTGTCCCGAATAGGCATGTATTATTTCTGCTTACAATTCATTGGAGAGAATGGCCACACTTGCAGAGTAACCATGTTTTAATTATAGGAAGGAGCGGGTGGGATTTTGTGGATCACTGTATATCTACCACTAGGACATAGTACATAGAGATTAGGATTGGATTTCGGAATGAAATTGTTTTTCTTACCATCTCTGCTGCCTTGTGTAAGTTATTTAATCTCTGAGTTTTTCATCTCTGTTGTAGAATTCATAAGTATAGGGTCCTTATATGTCTTATTTTCTTCTCTATGTCTAATTCTTCATATAAAGCAGTGAACAAAATATAAATATTCTAATGTCAATTGGTGTCATGTTTCTTGAGATACAATTTCAATTTGATTCAAACACTCAGATTTCATAGCATGTGGAGTTCAAAGCGTGTTTACAAGTTCTACAAATTCTTTACAGGATGACATTTTCATGATATCATTGCTCTCTAGATTCATGTTCATGAATTTGTTTGCTTTTAATTCAACATATTATCACAGAAGCTAAATCCAGCCATTTCACACAAGAACAACCCACCCCAGACCAAGCACTTATGGGTAACAAAGGCTTCCCTGAAAGTGTTGGGAAGGATCATATTGTGTACTACAGGGCAATAAACTCTGTATTTATATTAGTCATTTTTGCCTTCAAAATCCTTTTAACCTACCTAGTCACCTCGGGCTCCTGTGGGTATCTTTTTCTCACCCAGTGGCTAGGATTTTCTTATGGATTTTTCTCCACTGGATTTTTTTTTTTTTTCATCTTCCACCTCTTGGATATTTCACGAGAGGTTTAATTCATTCACTTTTATAATTGGAAGATGTTTAACTTCCTTCTGTTCCCATGCCTGCATTTAGGATGCTCAGATTATAAAAGGACCATCCTTCTCATTCTAAAAGACTGGTTTTTAGGAGGAAGTTTTGGTTATTAAGTGCAAATTAAAAGCATGTGTATGTTTATGTAACCTGGGGTGATAAATCATTGCTGATATGAATGACTAGATCAGAAAACTCCTTAAGGACAAGTACTATGTTTTCGGGGACTGGTTTAGTTCTTAGTATACAGTATCAAGTAGTAACCGTTTTTAGGACTGCTAAATTTAGTCTTTAAGGAACAATGGGATAACGACAGGCAACTTAGTTCATAATGGTGTCATAGGAAGGAAAACGAAGCTTGTCTTAGGTTTTGTATTTCCTCAGTATTTTTCCTTGTTATTAATTTAACAAATACCACTGCACATGTTGGCTGTTTTACAAATACGGTTGTCTTACGGTAGTAGTTGAAGTTTTTTCTAAATTAATATTAAAATATCAAAACTAAAAGAGGGATCGGGCAAGTCAAATTGACATACTGAATTTTATCAAGAGATTCTCTAAAAACGGATTTTAA